>JAGGCT020000068.1:12500-18820 GCA_017654935.2 Phymorhynchus buccinoides | reverse complement strand
TCTCTCTCTGCCTCTCTCGTAGATCTCGTCCGCTCTCTTCTCTCTCTCTATGTCGTCTATGTACCAAGGACAGATTGGAATACTAGGCGTAGTCCTAAAATCTTTATCCCTTGAAAAATAAAGTTAAAGTTTTCAAATTTTCGAAAGTTCTCTCTCTCTCTCTCTCTCGTCTCTCTCTCCTCCTCCTCTCTCTTCTCCTCGGTCTCTCTCTCTCTATCTCTCTCTCTCCCCCTCTCTCTCTCTGGGCTCCTCCCCTCTCGTTCTCTCTCTCTCTCTCTACTCTTCTCTCTCTCTCTCGCTCTCTCTCTCTGTTCGTCTCTCTCTCTTGTTGGTCTTCCATCTCTCTCTCCTCTCTCCTCTCTCATCTCTCTCTCTCTCTCGTCCGCACGAGATACATTCAATAGCAATTTATGTTATTTTTTAAACTCTGGTTCTTTCCCTTTCCACTTTCGTTGTCTCTCCCACGTAAAAACTCAATAATAAAGTTTTTCCTAAACTTTGGTTCGGGCGTGGTTTTTTTCCAAAGGAGTAGAAAGTTTTGCAAACAGAAACTATCGAGATTTCAAGAATTTGTTTTTTTTTAATTATTTTTACAATTTCCTATTTCATGGTTTGTGTGTAACTTTTATTTTCCTTTCTTGTTTTCGGTTTGTCGTGGTTTTACAGATTGCTCAATTGAACAAAGTAAGAAAGAACAAGTTTGACAAGTTGACGTTTGAACGAGTTTGGAACATTAGTGATGTTCATTTTTGTTTCTCAGGAACTTAACGATTTTTATCTTAAAAAAATGAAATATTGCACACTTACCAGGTACAGCTCGTCCTGCCTATTGCCACCGGAACAATGTGATTCTCTATGTAAGGGGTATGAAAATAGATAACCAGCCACAAAACTTTCCACATGAAATCTCTGCCCTTACTATGCTGCATTGAAGTGCTGCATGGGTGATGCTGACATTTCTCCACTTGCTAAGAACATCATAGGGTTCGAACTACCACGAAATTTAGGATGCTTTAGTCATTTACCTCGTGTTCTTCATCTTGTCGAAAACAAGGTGACAATTACAGACTCCCGTCAGGGTAAATAAAATATGATGAGAACACGAGTAAATGACTCAATGCATCCTAATGTTTGTTAGTTGAACCTATGATGTCTTGGCAAAGTGAGAAATATCCAGCATCACCATGCATGCACTATCAATCCAGGCGCTGGTAATGGGCCAAGATTTCATGTGAATTGTTTTTGGCTGTTACCATATTTTCTAACCCCTTCACATAGAACCTTCATATTTGGTGGAAATAAGCATGACTATTACTGGGTAGTGTGCAAAATTTCATTAAGGTATCTTTATTAGTTTCCCTGATAAACAAAAATGAAACAACAAATTACTAAACTACTGCGTATGCGCCCACCTTAAACCCGAAGTGTATTTCGGTAGTAGGCTACACGTTTTGGCGGGCGAGAATAAAACATTTTGATCTTAATGAAAACATAGACAAATCAAAATATTATAAAAAAAGCATACATATAGACACCGGTGTTTCCTACATCTAGTTTCAAACGCATTTAAACCTCAATGCATAGTTATTATCTTTCTGTCGGTCTCCTCCTTTGTCTGTCGTGTCTCTGTCGCTCACACACACGCACATCTCTCTCTCTCTCTCTCTCTCTATCTCCTCTCTCTCGTCGATCCTCGGGTCTCTCTCTCTCTCTCCTTCTCTCTTCGCGTCGCATCTCTCTTCTGTCTCGCTCTCTCTCTCTCTCTCTCTCTTCTCTCCTCTCTCTCTCGTCTCTGTCTCTCTCTCTCTCTCTCTCGTCTCTCTCTCTCATCCCCTTTAACACTCCGCTGTCCTTGACTTTCGTTGAACATTTATCACTTTGTCCGGGTCAACGATCCTGCGTTCCGGGTGGAATGGACTGTGTCCGAAATCGGACAATGGCGAATGGGTTTTTGAATTCCAATGAAGGAAGGTCTGGGTATGAGAAGAGAGATAGAGAGAGAGAGAGATGAAGAGAGGAGAGAGAGGAGAGAGAGAGAAAGGGGGAGAGGAGGAGGAGATATAGATAATGCAGATAGACATATATATATACCACTATTAGAGAGAGAGAGAGAGAGAAGAGAGAGAGAGAGAGAGAGAGAGTGGCATGTGAGAGGTATATAGCGTGAGAGGAGAGCAGTAAGAGAGAGAAACGTAGAATGAGGTGCGACCGAGTGAGACGGGAGAGAGCATTTTCAAGAGAGGGCGCCGACCGCTTGAGCGGCCGATAGACACAGTGACAGAGCGACAGACAAAGCCCCGCCGAAAAGCGGAGAGCGCTAGGGAGAAGAGAGAGAGATGAAGAGGAGAGAGAGGAGAGAGAGCGAGACGTGAGCGAGCGAGGGGGGGTGGTAACCACCGCCGGAACACCAAAGGGCGAACAGACCAGCAAAGGAAAGAAAAAACAATGAACAAGTAAGAGACATACATTTTTTAATTTTATTTTAAAGAAAACTTACACAAATAATTGGAACAAAATAATTCATATCTCATCATCATCATCATCATCATCATCATCATCATCATCATCTTACATCATCTCTGTCGTCATCATCCTCTCCTCCTCCTCCTCCTTTACTTCGTCTTAAGAAAACTGTTCTCATTGGGACAGGAAAAGACAAAACGTCCTGGATTTACTTCCCCTGGATAAACATCTTCCGGCCACGCTTCCACCCAAAATGCCTTGCAACATGATAGCCAAATAAAAAGTGACGTGTCCTGTTATGAGCGATTAATTTTTAGCCCAGATTTTAATCTTTTTTTAAAATTTAATAGATTACTCAACTTTTCATGAATGATTATATTGAATTCTTCCTTCTTTTTTTGGCTGATATTGTTTTAATGTGGTAACACAGAAGCTGCCTTAGAATGAACATTGCATTTAGGGAACAAGATTTTTTTTTTAAAGCAATAAAGGGAAACTTTGCAAACAATAAGTTGTTTGCATAGTCTAGTTCTTATGGAAATCATGTATTACTGATGAATGAAGTAAGTATGCTTTTTTTAAGTGATAATTGAAATACTGACTTTAACCCTTTCGCCGCCAGAGTCGCATTTCAGCACCACAATGATTTACACCTATGTTGCTAAAAGGCATCAAATTGGGGTCTATTATCCGAAGACCCTTTTGTCTTAGTTTTGGTAAGCAAGATAGACCTTATTTATATATATATATAATATAATATATATATTATAATATATTATATATATATATATATATAGATCTAGATATATATATCCACAGAAGAATCCCCAATACTGCAGATGGATTTTGTTCTCTAACCCAGGTAAATTTAATTGACATTGTTGGCTGAAATGTGGCTGGCGGTGAAAGGGTTAAATTAAGTCTGATGTATTTAGCATTAAAGCTTATTAATAAGCACAATATTAACGTATAAATCTTCCATAGTAATAGCAATGACGTTCGTAAATCCCTCAAAAGAAAAAAGACAAAACAACAACTTTGTTAACGTGATCAGCAGCCAGTGCAGTGTCTCCTCGGATGGTGGCCTCCTGACGGCTTAGCATATGAGCTGCACTCCACAACTTAGGACGCTGGATTTCGGATTCTTGTAACTGGCAAACCAGGGTGTGGGGTTTGGCTTGCTAGTTTGGGACTCAGATAAGCGGCGTGGGAGGATGAAGATGGTCATAAAAAACAAGCTAATAAAAGAGAAAGAAGGAAATAAATTGCTGTGACAGACTCATGCAAACTGAATCATATTTTATTGACGTATTTATTTATTTGGTGTAGCTATATGTATTTATGTAATTTAATTATTGATTTTTTTCCTTTCTTTGTGTTATTCTGTTATATTGCTTTTCCTGATTCACATCTTTCCCCCCCCCCCCCACCCCCCCCCCCCTCTCTTCCTCTCCTCTGTTTATTCATTTTCATTTTCATGTTTTATTTTAAACGCTGAATATGCTTTTCGTTTTACCAAAAAATCTATTTCCTGGAACATACCCTGTCTCATTATTGGAAACAGCCTTAACAGGATGATTTAAATTAATCACCTGATCTGACCCAATAATTTTTTTCTACTTTTTAAATTATTTTATTTAAGTTTTGCATCATAATTATGATTGTGGTGTAATTCCTTGCCATAATGTCTGCTCCCCCCCCCCCCTCTCTTCTGCGTTTCATTCTTTCTTGTTTAGGGATCGACACGACTGTCCGAATCACGACCTCTCCGAATATTGATCTTTGGCGGCCGTATCTGGGACTCATTAATGACCAAAAACTATCACTGTCGTGTTAGAACGATAGCCTCACGGTCGTGTTCTAATGCGCTTTAAACGTTTGCAGTGTGTGTATGTTTGTATGTATGTATGGGGCCTGCGTGTGCTTGTTGTTTGGTTAAATGCAGCGTTTACATGTGTATCTCTATGTGTGTGTAAGGGTCAATCCGGACACGCAGAATCTTATTTGTAATGGGAAAAAGCAAGGTGCGTTTTCCACCTCATTCTACTTAATATTCTCCTTCTGATTCTCCTTTCTTCATTATCTCTCTCTCTACTGTCCAAACTCCTCATTTCTCTCTCCCCATTTTATTCTCTTCTTCCTTCCACTTTTTCTTATTATTCTTCTTCTTCTTCTTCTTCTTCTTTCTTCTTCTTCTTTTCTTCTTATTCTTTCCCTTCTTCTCACCTTCTTCTTCTTCTTCTTCTTTCTTTTTCTTCTTCTTCTTCTTCTTCTTCTTCTTCTTATCTTCTTCTTCTTACTTCTTCTCTTCTCTTACTTCTTCTTCTCCTTCTTCTTCCTTCTTCCTTCTTCTTATTTTCTTCTTCTTTTTCTTCGTCTCTTCTTCTTCTTCTTCCTTCTTCTTCTTCTTCTTCTTCTTCTTCTTCCTTACTTTCTTCTTCTTCTTCTTCTCTTCTTCTTCTTCTTCTTCCTTCTTCTTTTCTTCTTCTTCTTCTTCTTCTTTCTTCTTCTTCTTCTCTTCTTCTTCTTTTCCGTCTTCTTCTTTTTCTTCTTCTTCTTCTTCTTCTCTTCTTCTTCTTCTTTGTTTGACTTTGTGTGTTTATCCTTATTTAATAGGGTGGTAAGATTAACTTGGTGACAGCCCTGACCTGACGGGGTATGATTGAAAATTAATCCTTAATCTTAATCTTAATCCTTAATCTAATCTTAATTTAATCTTAATCCTGTCTAGTCTTCTTCTTTCTAATATCGGCCTTGTGTACCGTTTCACTATTCTTCAAAAACTAACAAACATGTTAACTTCTTTCTTATGTCATCCCTTTGCATTGATTGTATTCTTTCTATCTCTTCTCTCATTTCTTCCTTATCCCATTTCGGTTCTTTTCATTTCTTCTCTTGGTTTCTTTTCTTTTCTTTTATTTTCTTTCTTTCTTCTCTTTCTCTATCTTTCTTTGCTTATTTTCTTTCTTTATTTCTTTCTTCTATTTCTCCTTTGTTTCTTTATTTCTTTTCTTCTTTTCTCTTTCTTTCTTTCTTTCTTCCTTCTCTTTCTTTTTTTTCTCTTTCTTTCATTCTATTTCTTTTCTTTCTGTTCTTCCTTTCTCTGCCCTTTTGGTTTTCTCTTTATTTCTTCTTATTTCTTTATTTCTTTATTATTCTCTTTCTTATTTTTTTTCGTTTCTTTTTTATTCTAATTCTCATCATATTCTTGTTCTTTTTTTTTATCTTTCTTTCTTCGCTTCTCTTGTATTCTATTTTATTATGTGTTTTCCCGTTGATTTCTCTTGTTTCTTCTTCGTTTCTTTCGTTATTCTGTTCTCATTCTTTATTTTTTCGGTCTTCTCTGTTGCTTTTTATTATATTCTCTTTCTTTCTTTCTTTCTATTTTTATCATCACTTCCTCTCATACACTTCACTTCCGATATTTCTTTCTTGTTAATATTCTACTTTTTCTTCTCGTATACGTCTCTTTCTTTCTTTTTCTTGCATCTCTTTCTTCATCTTCTATTTTCTCCCTTCCTTCATTCCTTTCTTTGCCTTTCTTCTTTCTTTCTTTTTTTCGTTCTTTTCTTTCTTTCTTTCATTTCTTCTCTTCTTCCATCTGTGTTCTAAATTTCTTTCATTTCTTCTCTTCTTCCCCCTCCTTTCCTCCCTTCCTCCTTCCTTCCTTCCTATTCTTTCTTTCTTTCTTTCTTTATTTCTTTCTTCTTTCTTCTTTCTTCCTTTCTTTCTTTTCTTTCTTCTTCGCTTCTATATTTTTTTCAAAATTTCTTTCTTTCTTCTCTTCCTTCTCCCTTCCTTCCTTCCTTCCTTACTTCCATTCCTTTCTTCGTTTTCTTTCTTTCTTTTCTCTCTCT
>JAGGCT020000068.1:0-10000 GCA_017654935.2 Phymorhynchus buccinoides | reverse complement strand
GGAAAATAGGCTTTGTCAAGCTACTCATTTGATTGACTGACTTGACATCCCTCTGGCGAGAGAGTGGGGATGTACCCGGCAATGCGTCTCCACGATAAACAAATTCTAACCCAGCCCGCCAGAATAGCATTCTCCAACCCTCTGCGTCTGGTAGTCATAGTCGGAAACGACTGGACAGCATACAAAACAGTCTTAGCATTTAAGGGGGGTGCGCTTTTTAAATGTTATAAGCGCCATGCAGTTTTTCATAGAAACAGAGAAAAAGAGAGACGTTTAAAAAATAATGTGATGAAAAGGCTTTTAAAGAGTGACCCGACGGCATGAGTTTTTTGAAGGAACGCGCAATACTAACCGTGAAAGACATCCGTTTCAAGGATCGGAACACTCCGTGCGTAGTTTCCTAGAAATCAATCCGATCAAAAACGGCGTCATCCTTGGCGCTGCGAGCGGGAGAGAGAAGCCTATGTGAGCGGAGTGAGGCAGTGGAGGACAAAATCCCATTGTGGTTGACCTGTTTATTTTTGTGAGCGCCTAAAAATAAAGTATAAAAAGCTATTTATCCTTGTTGTGAGCGAAACTCCTTCAGATAAAACTGTATACATTTAAAAATAATAAAAGTTAAAAGGCTTGCATCTGCGCAACGTCGTGCAAATAAATTCGGTGTAATCTCCGGCCAGCCATTACACAAGAGACGGACATGCCTTCTCTTAGTGAATTAATTTGACTTTCAGCGACCTCCGCAAGGAGCGAATCGCCGCGATTGACGGTTTGATTTATAGGAAACAAATAGCAAAGGGGTGTTGCGTCTCTCTAAAGAGGTGTTTTCATTGTGATACCTCGACTCGTACGTTTTCTTACAAAAAAAACTCATCGTCAGGAGTTCCACCTGTAAAAATAAGACCATTGACATGAGCAGAAATAGGCGCGTTTTCATGTCATGGAGAAATTAGGTACACAGTGATCCTTTACTTCATGGTTGTTGTTTTGTCTTGCTCTGTATACAGTGTTTCCTGTCGGTTATTGTTGTTCGTCGCGTTGTGGTGTCGTTGTTGTTGTAGCTTGTCGTTGTTTGTGGTTGTTGTTCGTGCGTGTTATGTGTTCTTGTGTCGGAGTTATGTGTTGCTGCTGTGGTTGCTATTTTGTTATTTGTTTTCTATTAATTAAAAGAAAATTGCACAATGTTCTGTTGTATCAGGTTTTTAGCATCCATCCCGCCCAAACACCTCTCCCTCTCTCTCTCTTTTTTTCTGTTTTCTCATTCTTCTCTCTCTCTCATTCTATCTCTATCTCTCTCTTACTCTCTCTCCACTCTCTCTTGTGATCTCTGCTCTCTCTCTACTCTCTCTCTCTCTCTCTGTACACTCTCTCTATCTCTCTCTCTCTTCTCTCTCTCTCTCTCTCTCTCTCTCTCTCTTCTCCTCTCATAGTCTCTGCTTATACTTCTATCTCCCTCTCTCTATATATCACCATCTTCTAGCTCTATCTCACTCTCATTTACTCTCTCGCTCTCCCTCTTCTCCCTCTCTCTCTCATCTCTTCTCGTCTGACTGTTGTGTCTCTCCCTATTTTGGGTCCTCTCTCACCCATAAAGTATACAACTATGGTCAGACAGAGCATAATGTGACAGATCAGAATTTGAGGATGACGAAAGAGATGAGAGTATGATGATGTAGAGAGAGAGAGAGAGAGAGATTGAGGAGAGAGAGAGACCAGAGACAGCGAGACATGTACAGACGCCAGAGACAATACAGACGTACATCAGTAGGCAGCAGGACCGTGGCAAGGATTGATGAGAGCGAGAGATGAGACGAGATAGAGTAGTGGAGATTGAGATGAGATTTTTTTGATGTATTATTTTATTTTTTTTTATTCTTTTTTTAAATTTTTTTTTTTTTTTTTTTTTTTATTTTTTGTTTCTTTTTGTGAGTGGAGAGTATGAGATGAGAGGAGAGATCCGACAGCAGACAGGGAAGTACTAGACAGACACAAAGGCAGTAGACAGTAGGAGAGACGGGCTAGACTAGAGATATGGGAGACAGGTGTTATCTCTTATTATAATATGCGCCTTAAACAAATAAAGTCAGTTGAAACGATTTGAATGAATGCCAAACTGTGTTCATGTTTCCCCATACTGAAATTCACGTGATCCAGATTATCTCTGACGATATTGTCCAACCTTAGGATTTGTTGGGTGGGATGGGTGAGGGGGATGCAGATATATTTTTCATAAGGTTTAAAGGTCACTATGTATGCGTAGACGTGTCAATATAAGGCGTGCGGTTTTCACGTGTTTCCCCTTATAGTGGTACAAAATATTATTTGACCATAAAGTGTTGCTTCACCCTACAATATTGCCTCTTGCACGTTAAATATACGATAATGGGGTTCCAGCCTGTAGTTTATGCGAGGTAAGTCTGAATGTGGGTCCTACACTGATTCCCATAAGCGACGTAATACAAAGGATCTAATTCAGGCCGCGGCACTCTGTGGTTTCTTTAAAGATCTCACACAGGTCACGTGTACAAAATCACGGGAGTTTCAGTGTTTTCTACTCTTAGTAGGCGGTAAGAAATCTTGTTTTTTACCAGATTTGACACCCAATTGTGTAACTGTCCCCGCAATATTCACAATAACGAAACATCTGTTTGTATAAGTAGCAGCCTGCACACAATTGGAAGTTGGCGGGGGACACTTGCGTGTGGGTCACAGTTACCCAGAAAAAAACCCAAGAGGACTTAAACTGGTGCGTCAGTGTTGTTCTGTTTAATTGAAGGATACGCAGGTTGTGAGTTCCCTTTTATTTAGCTGTTGGCGTATACGTTGAGATTAGATGAGGACTTTAGCATCATATGGTATGAGGTTACTTTATAGTCAAATCAGATGGAGTCTCTGTGTAAATTCGGTAGTTGCTCCCACTTGGAGAAGCGCGTCGCTGCCAGAGGCGCGCCACGCCAAAGTCTTCTTTTTTTTCTGTTTTTTTTGCATGCGATTTGTGTGCTACTAATGAGGAATGGGTGGGTTGGGTGGGGGTAAATTTTGATCCAAAATGACAACTTTTCGTTGCTCACTGGGTTATACGATGACTACATGCATGGGTCACACGGGACCATCTGGTTTATGTCTCATCCGAAAGACCTCCACGTTACGATACCGTTAAGGCTTAGTTTGCAGAATGAGAGGAAAAAAATCCCCTGTACCCAGGTTCGAATATGGGTTTACTTGACAACCGCAGCACTGAAACGCGATACCACTGTGCTCACTGTTTTACACCTTACACCATAAGTCCTATGTAAATTACTTATAGGACTATTGGAAGAGATTCTAAGTTATTGCCATCCATGCTAAGTCTCATGCTTATCCAACGTGAATACATGGCCTCGGTTTATCAGCTGCGCCCCCCCTTGATGTGTTTCGTTGATAATCGTTGAGGAAATAATGAACTTTTACTTCTCTTTGTTCCATTGAAGTGTAATACACATATTTAGAGTGCACAGTGTGTCACAGTGCACACAGTATATAATGATGTAGGTTATTTGTTTCGATGTTTCAGGTCTTGTCGGTCTGTCGGTCTGTCCTCTCTCTCTCTCTCTCAGCTCTCTTTCTTCTCACTTCTCTCTCTCTCTTGACTCATCTGCTGCTCTCTCTCTCTATCATCTACTCTCTAGTCTCTCTCTATATCTTACTCTCTATCTCTCTCTATCTCTTACTATGTTCTCTGTATGCGTTCTCTATGTTGGGACGCAGAATAGAAGACGAAGAAGTCTATGTCTCTGTTTCTGTTCTCTCTGTCACTCTATGTCTCTATGTCTTCTCTGTCTCTGTCTCTGTCTTCTAATGTCTCTCTCTTTCTGTCGTGGCTCTCATCTCTCTCGCTCTATACCTCTCTCAGCTCCTATCTCCTCTCCTCTCATCTCTCTCTCTCGTCCTCCTCTTCTACTCTCTTCTCTCTCACCTCTCTCCTCTCCTCTCTCTCCTCTCTGTACCGATCTTACTATGGTGGGAAACGCACAAGAAAAGAAGCATAAAATATAAATGGTCTCTGTCTCTCTGTCTCTCTTGTCTCGCAGCTCTGTCTCTCTGTTCTCTATGCTCTCTGCTCTCTTACTCTTCCCACCCTTCCCCCCTCTTGCTGTCTCCTCTAGTTAGTTGACGTTGTGCGGCTGCAACGCCTGTGGTTAGTCTAATTAATCCCTGTGCGTCGCCAGCATACCAGTCTGCCCATCGTCAATATGACCCCTTAGTTGTTGTTGCTCTAGCTTACCGTGTTCACTAAAAGACTCCAGTCGGATCATTCTACTAACAGCCTGGAATTAGCGCTGTGATAGCCAGCCGCTTTCTTGTACAGTGTGACCAGCGTACAGACGACGAGAACACTACGTGTTGTGTGATCTCGTTTGTTGATTATCCACCCCCTCACCTCCCTTAGTTAGAGATGTCGTCGTCTTCCACACAAGATTCCTAAGCTGTACCATGATATTCTAAGACTGTTAGAAAATCAATTGTTCTACAGCTCCTCGTTTACTGTTGGCCTGCTTATACAGGCTCAAGTCAACCAACGCAAAGACAAACGTGTATTTCTTCTTCGTCTTCTTCGTACTCCTTCTTTCTTCTTTTCTATCTTCTTCTTCTTTTCGTTTTCTTCTTCTCTCTTCTTCTTCCTCTTCTTTTCTTCTTCTTCTTCTCATTCTCCTCTTCTTTTCTTCTTCTTCTTTTCCTTCTTTCCTTCTTCTTCTTCTTCTATTCTTTCTTTCCTCCTTCCTCTTTTTTTTCTTTTTTTTCGGCCTTCTTTTTTTTCTCCTTTTTTCTTCTTCTTCTCTTTCTTCTTTCTATTCTTTCTTTCTTCTTTCTTCTTCTTCTTTCTTCTCCTCCTTCTTCTTCTTCTTCTTCCTTCTTCTTCTGCTTCTCTTCGTTCTTCTGTCTTCTTCTTCTTTTCTTCTTTCTTCTTACTTCCTCGTCTTACTCCTCCTCTTCTTCTTTCTTCTTACTTCTTTCTTCTTCTTCTTCTTCTTTCTTTTTCTTCTTTCTTCTACTTCTTCTTCTTCTCCTCCTCCTCTTCCTCTTCTTCTTTTTCTTTTTCCTTCTTCCGTCTCTTCCTTCTTTTTTTTTGTTTCCGCTTTTCTTCTTCTCTTCTCTTCTTCTTCTCTTTGCTTTCTTCTTTCTCTGCTTTCGCTCTTCTTTCTTCTTCTCTTCAGTAGAGATGAGGCAGTCACTTTCTTCTTTCTTCTTTCTTCCTTCTTCTTTCTTCTTTCTTCTTCTTCAGGCATTTACCTTCCTTTTTCTAAGTATTTTTCTTCTTCTTCTTCTTTCTTCTTTCTTTTCTTCTTCTCTTTCTTTTCTTCGTCTTCTTCTGCTTCTTCTTCTTTTTCTTCGTTTTCTGCTTTTCCTTCTTTTCTTTACTTCTTCCTTTTCCTTCTTTTCCTTCTTTTCTCTTCCTTCTTCTTCTTCTTCTTCTTCTTTTCTTTATGCTTCTTCTTTTTCTTCTTTCTCTTCTTCTGTTAATTCTTCTTCTTCTTCTTCTGTACTTTTCTTTTCTTCTTCTTTTTCTTCATCTTCTTCTTCTTCTTTCTGCGTCCTCATGTAATTATGGTCATTAAACGGTTAAGGTACGTATGTGTCGGTTTCATCATGTTTCGCTTGTAGCTCCTCACACGGTGTGCGCGCAATAGAGGACGAGGGAAACATTAATGGCGGGGAACATGAAAGACGGGGACAGGTAGATGATCTGGAGGACATCATACGTCGGGTACTACATATAAGACGTAGGATATGTATGAGACGGGAACATAATTATAGAGACGGTACGAAAACTAGAGCGTCGGGGGGCACAATCATACCAGACGTGTGACATGTTTAGAGGACGGGAACATTATAGGGACTGGCGACATATATGAGACTGGGGAAGAGAATATGAGACACATTTAAACAACCTTAATATTAAAGATGGTGCACAATCATGTCTAATGAAGAACTAGGGCGATATTTTCTCCACTTAATCTCAGCATGCTGGATTTTTGTAGGGTTTTTTTATTATACATTCTTGTGGTCCCCAAGTTCAATATTGTTCGTTTGTCACTGTTTTGTTTGTTGTTTTGTTTGTTTGTTTATTACAAACCTTTGATCTAGCGTAGTTCTCCTGACACTCGGTTGTCATTTTTCCGTGATGTTGTTCTGTATTGTTCTGCGTTTGTGCGTTTAATCATGTACTTAATCTTGGGGTGTCTTGGTGAAGCCATCTAGTAAATTAACTGTCGTGGATCATGGATGTAAAAATGTATCGCTCCAATCTGCTTTGTGAGCGGTTTTGTCTTAAGCACGATGTTTTTCCCGCTGTCGTTTGTGTGTGTGGGGGTGGTGGGGTGGTGGTGTTCAAAGAACATGCGCTGTGACATGTGTTGAAGAGACCGCTATTGTGCGGTTATTAGTACATTTTATAAGTATAGATGAGCGTGTTTTTTTAAATTTGGGTGATAATCCTATTCTTACAGGTGAATGCAAAAAAAAACCCAAATCATCACCACACACATCACACCCACGCAAGCACACGCACACACACACCAAGCATTGCACGCAAGCACGCACGCACGCACCGCACGCATGTATAGCACGTACACGCACACACACTACACACACATGAATAACAGACAGAGACAGTACAACACACACACATATACACCACCACACACACACTACAAACACACCACACACACTACATACACTTCACGAAAGCTAGTTTCAAAGTTACCACAGGTTTGTTAAAATTAGCTAGCGTTGTGCAGAAGAAATTGCCAAAGACCCCCCACGTACGTTCACATTCCCTCTTTATGCTAGGAAGATTCTTAAGATTTCTTACCAGCCATATAGAGGGGAAGCACGTTGTGGGAAAACCGTGCTTTAGACACGTAGCGCAAGTGGTGGGTTTCTTTACTAACAGGGCTATGGCCACTATCAATCATCCCACCCCCAGAACCATCGATGAAGACAACAAAAGACAATCTGTCAACTTTACAAGAACACCACACAGTTGGACACACATCACAGCGCTGCGCGCGCACACTCGCACACTGCAGTACACACACACACACCTCAACACACTACTACACCACACACATATCATCCGACATTCGATTCGATTTTTCACCGTTTATATAGTTTAAAGGCGTTGGGGTGGGGTGGGGAGACATAAATTCTAAAATATAAAATAATAAAATCTTTAAATAAGTAAATATTATGTTCCAAAACAATAAAAAGGTTCATATAGGTTGTATCCAAGAATCCAAATTGGAATCTAGCTTTGAAAATGAAAAATGCAATAAAATCCGATATCTATTGGAAGCACAATTTGTACATAGAGTTGTGAAGTGAATATCATTACTTCTCTCTGGCGAGTATATTATATGCTATGTCGTTCTGCAAAGAGTGTTGGAAAACTAAATGAATGATTTATGAACATTCATTTAACGTCATCATACTAAACTTAAAGAAGTATTGTCTTTTTGTGTCATCACAGAAAAGATAAACTTTGATTTTACCTACGTTTTTTGTGGTGTTTGTTAGGTTTTGGTGTTGTTGTTGTTGTGTGTGTTTGTGTGTGTGTTGGTTTTGGTTGTTGGTTGTTGGGTGTTGTGATTTGTGTTGTTGTTGGTTTTGGTTGTTGTTGTTGGGTTTGTGTTTTTTGGTTGTTTTTTTGTTTTGTTGTTGCTTGGGTGTGTGTTTGTGTGTTTTTGGGTTTTGTGTTGTTGTGTTGGGTGTGTGTTTGGGTTGTTGTGTTTTGGTTTGTGTTAGTTGTTGGGTGTTGTGTTTGTGTGTTATTGTTTTTGGTGTTGTCTGTTGGGTGTGGTTGTGTGTTGTTGGTTTTGCGTGTTGTTGTTGGGTGTGTGTGTTGTGTGTTGTTTGGTTTTGTTGTTGTTGTTGGGTGGTGTTTTGTGTGTTGTTTGGTTTTGGTTTTGTTGTCTGTGGTGATGTGGTTGTGTGTTGTTTGGTTTGGTGTGTTGTTGTGTTGTTTGTGTGTGTTGTGTGGTTAGGTTTTTGTGTTGGTGTTGTTGGTGTGTGTTTGTGTGTTTTGGTTTTTGGTGTGTTGTGGGTGTTTTATGTGTTTGTGTGTTTTCTTGTTTAGATCAGAAGGCATTGTGAATCTTTCGTTGATAATCAATCGTCGGCCGCGCTCGAGCAATGCAAGTTTCATATTGACGCGCTTGTGTATGGGAGAGTACGGCAATTATGTAAATTAATTAGAAATAGAATTTCGTGAAACATGATTGGAGAACTAATACAAGGGATGTCATCTGGAGTTTTTTATGGCTAGAACAAAACCTAATATCAAGAATTTCTGTTGAGGCTATGATGGAGAAATTTCTCTGACAAGGATGTCACTGAGTATGTGCTAACAACCTAAACATTAAGAATTTCATGTGAGCATGATTGGAGACTGAACCAGGGATGTACTGAGGTATGAGGCAACAACCATATAAATCATAGAATTTTGCGAAACATGATTGGAGATAATTCCTGAACAAGGGATTTGTCATCTGAGTATTGTGATACAAACCAAACATAGTAATTTGGAAAACATGATTGGAGAATTCTGAACAAGGAGTCACATATGAGTATTGGCATACAAAACCTTACATAGAATTTCGTGAGCATGATTGTGAGATTCTGAACAAGGATGTCACATCTGAGTATGGCATACAAAACTTAAACATAAGATGTTTGTGCTGTGAAACGCCATGATGTCGAGAATCTGAACAAGGCTGATGTCACTGAGTATGGCAACAAACTCTTAAACAGTATGAATTTTGGAAAACATAGATTGGAGAATGTAAACAAGCGCGATGTCACTGATGTAATGGTAAATACAATACCTAATAAACATAGACATTCGCGAGCATGATTGGAGAACTGAACTAAGGGATGTCACTGAGTTATGGCAACAAAACCTAAACATAGAATTTTGGAAACATGATTGAGAGAAGCTGAGAGAAGTTGGAGGTCACTGAGGTTATGGCACCAAAACCTAAAGATAGAAGTGTGGGAAACATGATGAGAATTCTGATTACAAGGGATGTCAATGAGTATGGCGCAACAAACCTTAAAGCATAGAATTTTGGACTACATTGAATGGAGAATCTGAACAAGGGAGTCATATGAGTATGGATAACAATACCTTAAACATCAGAATTTGGAATACATGATTGGAGAACTGAACAAGGAGGTCTACTGAGTATGGCGAGCAACATAACCTTAAACAGAGAAATTTGGAAAAGCCTGATTGGAGAACTGTAACTTGTATGTGATGTCATCTGAGCATGTAAGCAAACCCAAAACATTAGAATTGTTGGATAACTATGATTGGAGAATGTGAACAAGGGAGTCACTGAGTTTCATGGCAACAACCTAAACATAGAATTTTTGGAATGTCATGATTGGCAGAATTTTTTCTGAACAAGGTGATTGTCACGAGTATGGCAACAAACCTAAACATAGAATTTTGGAAACATGTATTGGTAGATATCTGATACAAGGGATGTCACTGAGTTTATGGCAACAACCGAAACATTTATGTAATTTGGTAAACATGATTGGAGAATCTGAACAAGGGATGTCAGTGAGTATGGCAACAAACCTAAACCATAGAATTTCGTGAACAGATTGGAGAATACTTGAACAAGGGATGTCACTGATGTATGGCAACTAAAACTCTAAACATTAGAATTTCGTGTAACGATGATTGGAAATCGATAACAATGGATGTCATTGAGTATGGTCAACATACCTAAAAATAGAATGTCGTTAGCATGATTCGATAGACTAAACAACGGAGTGTTACTGTGGTTTGGTGTTTTTAATCTACGTTGGTGAAGTCAGGAGGTAACTTGACCCCCCGATATCTCGTGGTTATACTACTGCAACCACAAGTGAAGTGATTCCGTTTTCGTGGTTCACAAATATATTTTTAGACAGTCCAATCTATATGTTCATGTCATTCCTTCGTTTCCTTGTC
>JAGGCT020000688.1:32500-53650 GCA_017654935.2 Phymorhynchus buccinoides | reverse complement strand
TCTTTTTTTTAAGGTTCCAACAAGCTGCAGATACTGCAAATGTTTATTTCGAAATATTTACATGATCATCAAGGAAAAAGATTCACAACGTCCGAACGAATAAATCACGTTAAATTGAAAGACGCGCAAGAAACAAAACCACTCGCGTGCTCAGAAGCATAATATGCAGGTAGTTCTGATGCATCTGGATTTTAATACTGAGTATACTAATAAAGGAAGGAATGTTAGCTGCAAATATGCTGCAAACTATTCCTCTTTTTCTCTGTCCAATCTCTTGCTCCCTTGCCGCTTATTCCACAACAACATTAATTTTGCTAACATCGGCTGAGCTGGCTAGGCCACAATGCCAGATGGCCATCCTCCAGACCTGCTAAGTTCTGCTCTGATCTCTACAAGGAAGATCAACCTTAGACGAGTTAACAAGAGACAGAATAATGATTATTTTCAGCAGGTCAGTGAAAGGTCAATATTCTTAATAATGATGCGGTAGGGGTGGGGGAAGGGTGGTTCTGATTAGCCACGTAGAGAGAGGGAGTGTGTGTGTATGTGTGTGTGTGTGGGGGGGGGGGGGGGGTGTATTTTTGGGATTTAGCGGAAGAGGTAATGGTGTTAGGTATTCCACTGTGATAGAAGGGACAAGCATAATTATAGTGTGGATTCTGTTTCTGTCAAATGTTGGCCCTGTTTCTTTCTGTTTCTTTCTTTGGTCTCCAGGGCTGGGTGGGAAAAAACATTTAACTTGCTTATCTCATGTTCCCTGGTTAAGTAAATTTTCGTTTTCGCTCTCTCTCTCTCTCTCTCTCTCTCTCTCTCTCTCTCTCTCTCTCTCTCTCTCTCTCTCTCTCTCTCTCTCTCTCTCTCTCTCTCTCTCTCTCTCTCTCTCTCTCTCTCTCTCTCTCTCTCTCGACTTGATTGTTTTTTATGTCAATTTTCCATTGCATGGTGTGAGTGTGTGAGTGAGAGGGCCAGGTGCAAAGAAGCTATTGTAGCTTATCATTTTTACCCTCAATATAACATTCGTATTTCGTCTCTCTCTCTCTCTCTCTCTCTCTCTCTCTCTCTCTCTCTCTCTCTCTCTCTCTCTCTCTCTCTCTCTCTCGTTAGAGTTCTCTCTCTCTCTCTCCCCACTCCATTCAGCACTTTATTGTTTGTGGCCCATTCACACGCACGCGCGCACACACACACACATACACCTCCCTTTTCAGCCCGCTATTTAGGTACGTGAATGAAAAGGGCAGCAAATCTCTAGATTATAAACAATCACTAGATGCAGACAATTTTATATATGACACACTTAACTTGTGCAGGATAAGATGACTGCCTCCTGTATCATAATCTATATAGGCCCCTACTTTGATAGCAAGGCCGTGGGCAAAGTCTTACTGTAATCTAATGCCAATGTTCTACTATTTGTTCTTTCTTTCAAGGAGTTTATCACAACACGTTTCGCTTTGGTTCTTTGTTTGTCTGCTTGCCTGATACTCGTAATTAACAATTATTACTCAAAAGCGCTTAGAGCTTAAAGGTGAAGCGCTATATAAATGTTCTTAAATAATAAGGGCAAAAACATTATTACTCAAGGTAGCTATGTATAAACAGATTTCGATGGATTATAGAGGAGGGTTAAGGTATTGTTCGATACATCTTTCCAGTTCGTTTTGGGGGTAATCTGGGCTGTCGTTTAGATACAGAAATGTGTTAAATGAGAGAAAATGAGATATTTTGATGAAACCTTGTAAACGCTCAGGGCGTTATTTTAGAAATAATCATGAAAAATAAATATTGAGCTTAAGTTTTGAATCCCTTGCTTTGCCTGTTTCTAGTGGGCTTTAAATTAAAATGGAGTATCCGTTCTTTGGCGGCGACTTGCACTGTTTCAGTGTTTCCTATCTCAGTTTGTTTTAAGAGTAATCAGTATGGTATTTATCTTTCTTTTTACACTCTGAAATGACTCTACCTTTAATTATTTTGACAGTGTCCTGTAGAACAGGATGTGCGCACTGGATTTACACCGAAAGCACATTTTAAAAGGCATTAATGCGTTGCCGTACAAGGAAGTACATTACCCTTTTAAAGAAAACGTTGCGACTGACTGGTGATGTTCTATGTGATTCTCGCTTGACTTCAAGTTAGGCCTGTCAGGTGTGGAGGGGTGGGGGTGGGGTGGAAGCAAAGGTGGATAGGGTAGGGGGGGGGGGGGGGGGGGCAAGCAAAGAGAGAGAGATTGGGGGGAGGGGGAGGGAAACAGGTTTGGGTACTCCTCTCGAAGCATGTCATGATTTATTTTTACCCTCGAACTAGCCTCTCCCTGTCTCCCTGTCTGTCTCTCTGCCTCTCTCTGTGTCTGTCTGTCTCTCTCTCATTCTTTCTTTCTCGTCTTTTTCTTAGATATTTTTTCGGACTGTCTTTTAAAGTTGCTAGCACTTTGTATTGTCTTGCTCACAACACAGTCGTTCAATTTTCCGCGTAGACAGACTTCAACATTTACAGACAGACAGACAGAGGCAGTAGTAGGGAGGGTGGACGGAGAAAGGTGGATATTAGGCAATGGCATAATTAATATATCAAATATGCCTACCTTTTCTTCACACATGAATCGAAAGAAACTCACCAGGAAGTGGATTTTTAGCTGTTTGTCGCAATACTGATCAAAAGTAAAAAGACAGAAAAAGGTAGTGCAGCGAGTTCAGAGGGGAGAGAGAGAGAGAGAGTGTGTGTGTGTGTGTGTGTGTGTGTGTGTGTGTGTGTGTGTGTGTGTGTGAGAGAGAGAGAGAGAGAGAGATCAAAATCAAATTAAATAGGTTTTTATTGCCATTAGCATACTTAAGCCTTTATGGCAAGGGGATACTGTCAAATAACATAGATCATTTTTGTAGGCAAATAAAGAAAATCAGTCTATTCTTAATGAAAGAAACATACAGCAAGTATTTTGATTAGAATTTTCAAGCCATCGCTTATTGGCGTTAAGACCTAATATAAGGTCCTTGTTCGGAGTCTAGCTAGGCTAGTTCTATGCCACTTATTTGTAAGACTTTTGAAATATTGTTCAGTTTCAAACTCGTTTTTAAAGGACAAAAACCAGACTTCTAGACTTGCATGCCAGTTTTGTTTGTGACAACATATCAATCTGTCTTTAAATTCAGAAATGAACTGCCCTATATTTCCCACCCCTTGAGAAAGCCAAGCTAACCCAAAACCATTCTCTGTCAGAACCTTTTTAATACAGGAGTTTACTTTTCCCTTATCATGTTGTATTACTAGCATTTCATACGCCTGCCTGGATAATCTGCTCATGGGTAAATTAACCAGTCTCAACCAGTACCTTACCGCTTTTGTGTATGTTCTTAAATATAAAGGGTAGCGTCCTGTTTCACCGTACACAATTTTATTAGAAGCATGTATGGGTACATTCATAATACGTTTTATTGCATGCGTGTGGTTCTTTTCCATAAAAGGGTTATTCAATAGTCCCCAGATTTCTGCACCGTATGTCATCATAGGTTCAATTTGTGCATCGAATAGCTTCCAAAAAAGGCTTATATATGTGTGTGTGTGTGTGTGAGAGAGAGAGAGAGAGAGAGAGAGAGAGAGAGAGAGAGAGAGAGAGACTGAGAAGAGAGAGATAGAAAAGGAGAGAGAGGAGGGGCAGATGACCGTTAAACAAACGGGGTATTCCTTTGAATAATTATGCACCAGTTTAATTGTAGCCTGCGCCTTAGTATGAACAGATTAATTAATATAAATTATATAAAATCGTAACGACTGAGGAGAGCTTTTGATGTTTGTTTGTTGTTTTTTTACGTTTGACTCCCCGTTTCTAGTAAACTCGGTTATAAGCAATTTCGGTTACAGTAAAGGAAAGCACTGGTTCGGATAGTAGCAACTCGATTATAATTTTTTTTCGACTGCTATAGTAAAGTCACTTTTGGTTCCCCACAGGACTGGCTCCTCGGTTAAAATAAAAAAAATTGTCCTCTTCGTGACCTTTGCGGTAGAACGGGCGAAACAGTTGATAGCTTGGGCACGAAACACGTGACTATTCACCACGAATTTCTTTCATGAACCTCATTATGACAAACTAACATTACATTGGCTGCTACTAGGTTTGTACCCGCTCTACCACAGCGCCCTCGCATGGCAGAAACGGCGAACTAAGTCGACCATTTCCACCCACAATCTTCATTTGCAATTCATTACATACAATTGAGAACTGTCCGGTCATTGGCTGCGATTAAATTTGTATCTGTTTTACTGCAACGTCCTCACACAGAGGAAAAGGCGAGCTAAGTCGACAATTGAGCCCACACTCTCATTACTTAGTGGAAAAAAATGAATCGGAAAAAACTATATATAGCATCATGAAAATGCGATAATTTATTGCAGGCGTGATAATCTATTATTAGGCATAATGTCTGTAGGCATAATATCCAGTAGGCAAAATATCCGGTGAGCATGGTGACCATAGGCTTAATGTCCGTAGGCGAAGTGTCCGTAGGCGAAATGTCCGCAGGCAAACTGTCCGGTCACGGTGTGGGTGTGTGCGCGCACGCACGTGTGTGTGCATGCATGAATAGATTCAAAGGCCATTCTGGAAGTTAGAGGTTATACACTATATGCTTTTACAGCTAGTTTTGCTTTGTGCACAGGGAAATATACTATGTATAAACCCAATCACCTTTTTGGACCTCAAACCATACGAGGAAGGGGTGGGGTGGGTTTATATTCAGTATTTTACGTTAGCTTTGACTTTCAAAAACGTCCTCGGATAAGATAAAAAAAATATCATCAAAACTTTACTATATCCGAACATCGTTTATAAGAAAAAACTTATAGTAAAGGAAAATCCTTGCTCCCCTGGACTTTACTATAAGCGGGGTGTACTGTATTCAAGAAGTGTTCGTGGGGTTACCGGTTAGCCTAAAGGAGTAGTAGGGTGGGGTGACAGTGACGTCACACGTCTTGATAGCACTTACACAAATTTATATCCGCTCTACTCTCTCTCTCTCTCTCTCTCTCTCTCTCTCTCTCTCTCTCTCTCTCTCTCTCTCTCTCTCTCTCACACGATTTTCCCCCATTTCACTTCTCTTTTCTTCCCATGTACCTCTTGTCTTTCTCCCCCCCCCCCCCCCCCCCCCCCCCCACCCCCACCCCCAACACGGATCTAGTGGCTGTGTCACTTATGCCTGTAGCTACGAGTATTGCGACAGCATTTGATACATAACTTTTGTCAAAGTGGGATCCATTCAGCCAGGTTGTCTGTTTACTACCTAATTGGCCCATACCCCTAGGCTACTAACTATACAAATGGCAGTCTTGCTCTTAGTGCTGACGCCAAAGCGATTAGTGTGTATGAATCTGAAAGTTCGTTTAACGTCCTCCTGGCAAATGAAAATATCTGAGTTTTTTCTGACTATCACTCGGAAGTTCGAAAGGAAGCGGCACCTGTCAACACACAGCCGTTTAACGTCCTCCCGGCAAATGAAAAGATCTGAGTTTTTTCTGACTATCACTCGGAAGTTCGAAAGGAAGCGGCACCTGTCAACACACAGTCTGGAACTACGGTGTGTGTGTGTGTGCGTGCGTGTATGTGTGTGTGCGCGCGCATGCATGTGTACTTGCGCTGGGTGTGTGTGTGTGTGTGTGTGTGTGTGAGCGTGTGTGTGTGTGTGTGTGTGTGTGTGTGTGTGTGTGTGTGTGTGTGTGTGTGTGTGTGTATATATGTGAGATATTCTTTCTTTCAACAAGACTTTCACACAAAAGACGAATGAAGTTTCCAGACACTTTACTTGGTCCTGGTTTGTGGGTGGCTGCACCGAAGAGTGTGTGAGTTTATTACAATGCATGCTGGGAACCCAGCTACAAACATCTTTAAACAGAAACAAATTAATGATGGCCAAAGACCACAAATTCACAACATACTCCCCACCTTGGAGTCACCCTGACTCCAACATAAACTCACCCATAATTATTCTTAGAATACAAATAATGTCCCTTCTTAGTTTTCCCAAGGAATTTCAACTAAATCGAAACGATTAAATGATATTAGAATAATTGAAATAACATTTAATAGACTGAAAATAATTAGACTGAATTTCAATTAGTCTCCAACACTGACTTTGAATTATGAACTGAAAATTCCTTTAAAGTTCGCACTTAAAATAGGAGAATGTCCACATTGTTCACATTTTGATTCTTTGTTTCTTGCAAATGTCTTTCTTTGGCTTATACTTTGATTCAGTCTCTGAATCCTAAAACAACCTTTCGTTGTGTAAGTCAACACACTTTAATACAGTCCCTAAACTCTAGACTATAATTAGCACACTTTTAATCAATGAATGTCACCATTCACAAGTTCAATTTCACAGGCTTTTTCACGCAACGTCCATGGCGCGACACATACTGATTGTCCGGAACACTGTCTTTGTGTCTAGTAGAGCTTTCACTAGCATCACTACTAGCAGGTGTGTTTGTGTCAGTGCCCATGCAGTGTGTAAATGAATCAGACTCAGCTGTGCCAAACTCAGTGTCCTCAAAGAGCTTCTTTGGACTTTGTTTTTCTGTGATCTGAGAAGGGGGTAGTGGGGTAGAGAGGGCTCATGGGCTCAGTTAACTCAAGATCATGAATTTTCTGCACTGGTCTAGTAAGAACACCCTTTGCAGTTTTCACGTCCACTGCCCGAACCAAACCATCCTTTCCGGGATGCACCGCTTTCACGATTCCCAGAGGCCAACTCAGTCTATTTCTTTCTTCACCCCGAACCAGAACCACCTTGACACTGCTTTTGACTGGTCCTCCCTTACAAGGGGGGAGATTGCGAATGTGCTCATTCACCCAACAGAACCAAAACTGATCAAACTGACGCCTCAACTCCTTTCTTTCCACGAGATCCTGTGAACTGACAGACCCATCCTCCATGTCAACTGTCAGTTGACAGTAGACAGAGTAAGGAGACCGGCCCTACAGGAAATGAGAAGGGGTCAAGGGGGCCCCTGGATCCAGTTCATCTCCCACGAATGTGAGGGGCCTTGCATTGATACAAGCCTCAACCTCATGCAGAACGGTTTCCAACTCCAGCTTAGATAGAGACCTCCTACCCAGCGACCTTTTCAGAGCAGATTTCACCGAAGCGACCAACCTCTCCCACCATGGAGCGCGGGGGGGCTATGAACTTCCACTCAGGAGCGTCAGAACCCAGTCTAGCCATCAGCTGAGCTCTTGCAGCTTGAAAGCCCTTTGCATTGTCTGACATCAACACAGAAGAAGAAGCGACGCAACGCCATGACATTCATTTCACAAGACATGGAATCCACCATTCCAAATGCACCGCTCTGGTGAACAGGTGAACAGGAGAACATAGAATTTCCTTTCTGGAAATCACAACAGTACAACGGTCCTGCATGATCCAAACCTGTCACAGAAAAGTGGGGCGCCTGTTGAACTCTCAGATCAGGCAAGGGTGCCATGGTTTGAGCACCAGGGGGAGCGTCTAAACTGACAAGACATGCATTCCTTCTTCACTCTTTTGCAGATGCGCCGCGCACCCACAATCCAATACTGGTCTCTAAGCTGCACTAACATGCAATTCACACCAGCATGCTTCATGGTCGAATGCACATGACGGGCTAACAGCAAGACCAGATGACCTTTAAGCACTATCATCGGATGCTGAGCTTCACTTGGCAAGCCTGCAAACTGAAGCCTTCCCTGAACACGGAGCAGACCATCCTGTCCCAAGAATGGGGACAGTTTGAAGATGGAAGAGCTACGGGAAACCGACCCACCGTTTCTCAAAGTCTTCACTTCTCTATCAAAAACACTCTGTGCCTGTTTCAGCAACTGAACCTTTGCCTCCACAAAAGACAGATCACCTTGTTTCTTTTGCTCACTTGAAGCTCTCAAATTCTGAACAAACCGCAAGACATAGCCCATCACTCTCATGGCCTTCGTCAAACTGCTGTATCGTTCAATGTCAATGACTGCACCTGAATCAGTTCCCGTGGAGCCGACCACAGGAGTTTGAGTCTCTGCTTCTTCTGCCAAAGCTATCAGCATGTGTGTCATGTCCTTTCTTTTGCTCTGTTCCACACACACTTCATCACAATCTGCTTGCTGCTCCCCTGTGTCTTGAGAAACCACCACAGCGCGCCTAGCAGCATCGTCAACACCAGACATCAGGAACGTCGGGCCATGAAGCCACAGCCTGGACTTCACCAGCTCCTCAGTGGAAACACCACGAGTGACCAAATCCGCTGGATTGTCCTTTCCAGGACAATGATGCCACTGGGCCGGACTGACCAGGTCCTGAATTTCAGCAACTCTGTTGCCAACAAAGGTCTTCCACTTGGTTCCCGGACACTTGCGTCCCGGACATTCGCGTCCCGGAGAATTCCGTCCGGACATTTACGTCCTTGGACATTTGGGTCCTGGACATTTGCGTCCGAAGTCATTTTGGTCCCTGACAGTTGCGTCCCGTCCCTTTTGCGTCCTGGGACTTTTCCGTCCCCGGACTTTTACGTCCCTTGACACTTGCTCCCCAACATTACTTTTACCTACGGACTTTTGCATGCCGGACTTTTACGTCCTTTTGATACTTGCTCCCATCTCTCTCTCTCTTTCTCTATCTCTTTCACTCTGAGTGTGTGTGTGTGTGTGTGTGTGTGTGTGTGTGTGTGTGTGTGTGTGTGTGTGTGTGTGTGTGTGTGTGTGTGTGTGTGTGTGTGTGTGTGTGTGTGTGTGTGTGTGTGTGTGTGTGTGTGTGTGTGTGTGTGTGTGTGTGAGTAAGAGAGAGAGAGAGAGAGAGAGAGAGAGGGGGGGGAAGAAAGAAAGAGAGTGAAAAACAGAAAGAGGAGGGGGGGGGGTATCATCAAGCGACTAAGTCCGGTACATATAAATTAAATGTTTAATTCACAGACAAGACTCATATAAAAAAAAAGCAAAGATGGTCAAAGGAATTTATTTTCGTGAAAGTTCAACGGACACACACAAATACGCACATACGTGTGCGCATGCACGCACTCACACACCTGGATATATGTACAAAAGACATACACGCGTGTGCATGCACGCACAAAAACACCTGTTTACATGTATAAAAAGACAGACGCACAGACACACATGTGCACACACACGCACGCGCGCATTTGCGCGCACACACACACCAGCATAATGTATAAACACAGATACACACAGACACACACATGCGCGCGCATGTATTCACCTGTATATACGAAATAAAAGATAGACACACCATACAGACACACTTGCACATATACACACCTGCATATATGTACAAAAAGACATACACACACAGAGACACATGCGCACATATGCACACATACAGGTGCGCGCGTTCATGCGCGCACGCACGCACACGCACGCACACGCACGCACACACACACACACACACACACACACACACACACACACACACACACACGTGCATATACTGTATGTATAAAAAATAAAATAAAACTTTTAAGAATTGTAGATGACCAATTCATTGTCAATTCATTGCCCTTACACCAATTCCTTGTCGAAATTCAATGGTATGCGCAATCCCTCTGAGAGTCTTCTGTTTGTCTTCTGGTGTGTAGGTCTGCAAGAGCCTGTTGATTCTGTCGTCTCGACTCTTGTACTTCTTTTTCTTTGGTGGAGGTTGTACTCCAGCCAGAGCGTGTGTTGTGTGCAGGCGGGCCAACGCCAATGTGTGTGTGTGTGTGTGCGGTGTGTGTGTGTATGCGGTGTGTATGTGTGTGCGCGTGTGTGTATGTGTGTGTGTGTGTGCATGTATGTGCGTGTACGTGTATGTGTGTGAAAAAACAATGGACGTACGCAATTGTCCGGGAAGCAATTGTCTGAGGACGTGAGTGTCCTGGGACGCAACTTTCCTAGGACGCATTTGCACAGTACGCAATTGTCATGGGACGCATATTTCCAGGGACGCACATGTCCTGGACGCAAATATCCGTACGCAAATAACCGGGACGCAAAGGTCCGGGACGCGAATGACCGACCTCCCTTCCACTTCTATGGATCACTCTGAATTCATGCCAGAGCAACAGTAGAGTCCGTCCAACAATGACACTCAACATCACCAGGCAGTTTCAGTGCCTGTCTCACGTACACCATCAGTCTTGCACAGAGTACAGCACCGAGAAGCTCCAGGCGAGGCAAACTGATCCTCTTCAGAGGGGCTACCTTTGCACGAGACAAGACCAAGGATGAATTCCACTTGCCATCCGGATGCTGGATCACCAGATACACACAAGCACCGTATGCCTGCTGAGAAGCGTCACCGAAACAATGAAGCTGGTAGGCAGGAGTCTCACTCCATAGCGTCTCTGAGTACCGTCGTGGAATCCTCCACCCTTTCAAGACGTCAAGACCCTTCATCCACCGTGAGAAAGTCTCTTGTAGATCACAAGGCAGAACCTGATCCCAGTCCAAGCCTAGTCGCCAGATCTGTTGAAATAGACACTTTGCAGTCATGATGAACGGTGTGAGGAATCCCAAAGGATCAAACAGCCGAGAGATCAGACTCAGAACCACTCTTTTGGTGAGACACAAGTCACCCGAGATCACAATGCCTTCAAACAAAAAACAATCATGAGAAGGCGTCCACTGCATGCCAAGAACCTTGAAGGACTCCGCTTCAATCGTCTTGTCCTGGAAAGTTTTGCACAAAACTTCACTGACCTGGTCACTGTTTGAACCCCATTTCGCAAGAAACATGCCTGCCTCGCTCATGATCCAATGAGCCTCCTTGAGCATCTCACACGCCTGCGAATCATCGTCACAGCCCGACAACCAATCATCCATGTACATATTTTCAGAGAGTTCCTCTTTCACCTGAGACGGCGGGTACTGAGCCAGATGATGCTTCACTGTATCATTCAGCAGAAAGGGACTGCTTTTGTTCCCAAATGGCACACGAACAAACTTCATCACTTTGATGACCCCTTAATCATTCCACAGAAAGCGATGCACGTCCCGATCCTCAGGACACACCTTGATCTGCAGAAACGCCTTCGTCACATCAGCAATCAAGGCCACCTTCCAACGCCTGAAGCGCAGCAACATCCCAGGCAGATCAGGCAAGAAACAGGGACCTGTGTTGAAACAGTCATTCAAAAACATACCATTATAACCCTTAGCTGAAGCATCAAAAACAGGACGCACCTTGGTAGTCAAACTGGACTCCTTGACCACTGGACGATGCGGCAAATAGAACACAGGACGAGAATCATCCATCTCCTCAGGAGGAACCTCTTCAATAAAGCCTTCTTTCAGCATTCCACTGAAAACCTCATGATATCGACCCTCCAACTCTGGATCTTTGTTGAGCCGACGATTCAGACTGTCAAGACGAGCTTTCGCAAGCTTCTTGTTGTCAAGAAGGGTTTGTTTTGCCTCTTCATTCTTCCATGGGAGAGACACTGTATATCTCCCTTCAGCGAACTGAACACTCTTGTTGAACTCCTCCAATACAGGATCAGCCACAGGGGGCTGTTTCTCAGAAATACCCACAGATTCCAAATCCCAGAAGTTTTTCAAACCTGCCTCTGAGACCTCAGAACAGAACAGCTGATGAGTGACCCTTACTTGGCTCGACACATAACCTGCAACGGGCAAGCACCCCGACAAAACCCATCCAAAGACAGACTTCTGAGCAACCAAACTCTGAGACAAAAACTTCCATCTCACTTGGCCGCCGCGCGCACCCGCAGCCGTTCTTCTAGACTCGACGTCATTGCAGATTAGATTAAGAGGTTGACACTAGACTAGAACTTGAACTAACGAAAATGTCACAAAGGAAAACTCCACTCGGGTTTCGGCACCAATTTTCATGTGAGAGATTCTTTCTTTCAACAAGACTTTCACACAAAAGACGAATGAAGTTTCCAGACACTTTACTTGGTCCTGGTTTGTGGGGGGCTGCACAGAAGAGTGTGTGAGTTTATTACAATGCATGCTGGGAACCCAGCTACAAACATCTTTAAACAGAAACAAATTAATGATGGCCAAAGACCACAAATTCACAACAGTATGTGTGTGTGTGTGTGTGTCTGTGTGTGTGTGTGTGTGTGTGTGTGTGAATGTGAGTGCAAATGCGTGTATATGTCACGGAAAATCTTGGAATCCGGAAAAAATTGGAATTCCGATTTTTACCGGGAAAATTCCGCATCCCAGCCTTATGTACGGGCATTATGAATGGATCAAAATTATCAGATAACTGAGCCTACAGTGTGTGTGTGTGTGTGCCCCCGGGGGGTCTTCCGTACAAATAGTTCCCCACCGTCTGGAAGTTATCTGCTTCCTCTAATCTGTCTCTCTCTTTGACTCTGCCTTTTTCCTTGCTTAGTGTTATCTACTATCTTTCTGACTTTTTGGCCCATTTTCCTGCCTTTTTTCCAAAAATCTTCCATATAGTTTTCTCCTTTTTGCTCCTCCGAAATCGGAATCGTCAGCTGGCTGCAGCGAGGACACCAGTGGAAACTGGAAAACGGACACGTAAGCTTACGTACCCATTGTGGCCGTATGTCCCGGGAATGCAGAAGAAGAAGGAGGGGCAAGAAAAAGTTAACTCCAAAAAAGTACAATTCAGATATAAATCAGATGAATGTCTTGTTTGAATCTTTAAATTTGCCCATGAGACGAATGCTAGACATTAACGCTCGTCTCATGGGCAAAATGAGACTGAAATTTGCTTCATTTCATGAGATAATTGGGGTGGGCTTCTTACCCGCCCATGCGCTTTTTACCCCGTCTTCCCCTACAGACAGGCATGTGGAGAGAGAGAGAGAGAGAGAGAGAGAGAGAGAGAGAGAGAGAGAGAGAGAGAGAGAGAGAGAGAGAGAGAGAGAGGGGGGGGGGGGGGTCTTATGAAATTCATTTATTCACTCCTTGTGAAAAGATCCGTGGGTGTTGCCTGTTTGACACAGTGAAAAAACATAAGAGATCCTTGAGATGATGAGCCTCAGCAGGGTTTCAAACACAAGTATCCCAGTGCTTTTCTTGACGTTGGTGTATGAAGGTTTGGGCCTTAATAAAGGGTTTGTACGGGCTCGTTTTGCAAAAAACTCGACTCTCAGTGAAAAAATCCGCTTTTGTTGACTACTGTAGTTTGCAGAATAAGGTTTTCTCACCTTCTTGTGGCTATAACCTGTTGTCTCCTGCTCGTCTGAAGCAGGAATTGAAGGTATTTTGTTTTTGTTTAATATTTCCAAAACAGAACTATTTTACTAGAAGTTTTTCTGTGTATTTCATATTTTCAAAATTATTTTCCTTCAAGCCTGGAATTCACTCTGAAAGCCGTCACGAATGCATTACACGGCGTACAAGGCAGGTAAGCCTTTTTTTGACAGTTGATCGCACAAAGCTTTGATAACTCAGACTTATTGGGGCTTAGTCATGTGCCTATTATTAGGCCTAAACTTGCCAGATACTTTTAATTTCCTCCATCCTCCAGATCAACGGCTTCGTCAGTCTCAGTAGGGGCAGGCTACCACTCAATTGCCCATTTAGAAACAACCACCAATTGCGCATATCCACACATACATCAATTGCGCAAGGTTTCTGCAGCTGGTGTATCTTAAACATTATATGACAATAAAAATATTAATCAAAGCTAGAAAAGTTGTTGAAATTCTGTTTTCTGCATATTTATAAAGAATGTCAGCTGTATCTTCTGAAACAAAAACCTCAGTTTATGCAAAACTATCATTACGTCTAGTTTTCTCACGAACCGATTTCATCTTCAACAATGACCTTTTTATTTTTTCAGTGAACATTTTTTTTCTTTTTTTCCCTTCTGTTTTGTCAACTGCGTTCATGATGTTAGCTTTGACTTGGGTAGGCACAGCTTTCGCATTACTTTTAGTCCATGATTGAGTGTGTTTATAAAAGGATCAATAAAATCAGAAGTATACCACCAGCTACACTTGGGTGTTTGGGGTTGGTTTTCATCAAGTTAATCTTTTAAATGGGTGCAATTGATGACTACAACAAGCAATACAGAGGTAATTAAAGTAGGCGCAATTGAGATGCGCCGGTTCAGCCGGGTGCCAGGGACCCTGATGTCTACTATTGGTGTCATGTTTCTGCACTACATGTTCTCCTATCGACACCCAGCATGCACGCACGCACACACAACCACACACACACACACACACACACACACACACACACACACACACACACACACACACACACTGCACTGGATCTGGTGCTGCAGCCAAAGGGATATGCTGGCCTTTGGGGAACTTCTCCAACGTCAGCTGTCCTCAAATCTCTTTGGCCGTGAGAGTGGGGATGTACCCTGGAGGTACTGTAATACCAGGAAAGTCCTGAAGTTTTTAAATAATTTTTAACAAAAATTGACAGACAGATTAGTGTGGATGTTTAACAGACACTGCTGAATTATCACAACCATATCCTCCGAAGTCGGAGTGTGGCTGCCCACGTGACGGGGTAATCAAAAACGGTCACACGCGTAATGTTCTCATCCCTAGCTGGTGCATTTGTTTTGTACCATAGTGTTCAAGTGCTTCGGCTGTTGGGATGATCCATGGAGTCTTTAAGCCATGGTACGAAAACAACAACAACCAGTAGTTTTTAAGATAATTGTAAGACGGACAGACACACAGACCCGTCACAATAGTTCCCACTTGGGAACAAACAAACATCATAACCATGTTCATCATCATTATCCTCCTCATCATCGTCATCGTCATCACGACAGAGTAAAAAGAAATAGGTGCTATGAACAAAAAGTAGCGAAACAAGCATTGGCTCTGAACGTACCATTATCTACGCCAATCCTTGAGGAGTGCCATGACACTCTCCTGTGCGTTCACATCATTGGCTGATGGCCTAATACAGTAATAACCAATCCTAGCCACACATATCAACCACTCTCTCGATGATCATTCCCACCCGTACACTGTCCCACCCTCATAACAACGGGGTGCGTTATAAAAAGGCAACCTTTCGGAACAGCGTTTCAAATTACATCCGGATCATGTTGGGGTTGTCTGAGCGAAAAATGCTTCCCCGTGAGTATACAGAGTACTCCTGTTTGAGGGACTTTAGTGGTTTAGCAGCTAAGGGGGGTCTAAACTTGCGGGGCATAGCCACATAGATTGATTTGAAAACATTTATTCAAATCGTCATAACATAAACTGCTGAACCGATCATAATGAACACTCGCAGAAGCGTCCACACGCTCAACGATGTATATACGACGGTACATGTAATGTCATTATGCTAAGCTAGCAAGCCGTCTTAACGTTCGCTGTTTTCTTTATCAAAACAAAAAACAAGCAACAGACGTTTTGTTAAAAATGCTAAGCCGAGCATCAAGAACAACTAATATCGTCGTCTGTGAAGCCTCTTTCATCTCTGTTCATCTAAATCTCAAGGCATAATTATACAACCTAGTCCCGTGCACTCATAATTTCTAGGAATAGGGTTTATTGTGGTTTGCCACATGCACATTGATTTCATTTCCCTCGTTTATGTTTCTTTTCTTCCATCAATATAATTTTTTATGATCTGACGTGACTCGACCTTTTGTGACCTGACTTAAGCCTAATATCACGTGATCTGACCAGTACCCGTATGACCTGGCCTGATCTTTTTTTTTTACCTGACCTGACCTCGATGCAGGTGCAGCAACAGAAGCAGCTGTGTCCGGAAAGAAGAGGACTGGGATGATGAGGTTGCTCCTGCTGATGCTGATTCAGACAAGCGCACTGCTATCTGCTACTACAGCAATGGCGGTTCCTCACGTCTGCGATTCCTTACCGTTTGGTACTCTGGCCTGCGATCCCGCCACGGACGGGACCAGCTACTACTTTTGCCTTGGACCAGAGATGATGGCCGCCAGGTTTGCCTGCCCCAACGGTCTGGTGTTCAACAACCTGAAACAAACCTGCGACTGGCCTCAGAACACCCCGGACTGTGAACAACCTACTACCACCACCAATAATCCTCAACCCACCTCAACCACCATCACTACTAGTACTACCACCACAACTACTCAGCCTCCTACCACTACAACCACCCCTACTTCTCCACCCTCCACCACTGCCAAACCGTCAACGACGAAAACCTCAACGAAGAACACACCCTCTCCAACCACCACAACCACTAACCACCAAGCCAGCAGCACTACCACCACAACCGCGACGAACAGCAATGCGATAGATACCGGTAGCAAGAATCCTTGTGCGGGTGTGCCAGCCAATTCCAGAATCTGCGACCCCCAGACGGACGGGACGTCATTCGTGGTGTGCCTGACGGATGGGTCAGCGCACGTGCAGCAGTGTCCAGCCGGCGTGTTCTTCAGCCAGAAGGTGGGTAACTGCGACTGGCGCCAGAACATCGAGGTGATGTGTGTGGCTGGGAAGGGAGACGGCTCTACTTCTTCTTCTCCTTCTCCCGGACAGCCCATTTCGTCCACTGCGACTGGTGCTACTACGACTACAGAGACACCTTATCCTCCTGGTAAATAATACATGTTTGTTATGAGGTGTATATTTGCATGTATGATCAAGTTTGCTTTTTAAACATGTGTGACTTATCCACTAAAAACTGACAAATCATGCTCAAAGTGTAAGGTGCACGTGTGCATGAGAGAGAGAGAGAGAGAGAGAGAGAGAGAGAGAGAGAGAGAGAGAGAGAGAGAGAGAGAGAGAGAGAGAGAGAGAGAGAGAGAGAGAGAGAGAGAGAGAGAGAGAGTGGGGGCTGGACTGGCTTCAGTTGAAATAATAATGGTTGTAAAATGATTCACAATACTTCACAATACTTATCGATCTATGCCTATACCCCCCCCCCCCCCTTCTGTCTAATGCTTGTTCCAATGCACACACAATACACGTACGCAACTGTCCACGCAGCACACACACGCAACAACAACAGCAATAACAACAACAGCAACAACAACAACGGAAACTTATTTTTCATGTATTACTGTTATTTGGTTTTGCCTGCTTGTATTTTGTTTTTCAAACAAATCCATTCTAATTTTTCTTTCAAAACGTGGAAAAAGCAAAACAAGAATTATAAACTACTTTTCAAACTGCAATTTCATCATTAATGCCCTACGGGGCTACAACTTTTCTCCATCCAAAGAGATGGTCAGACTCATAAAAAAGGCGAAATATTTATCTGAGTGATTGGCACTTTTTTGTGGTAAATCAATACAGATTTAGCCTATCACTTTACTGACCTGCATGACTAATTTCACTTTGTTTACACGCAAATTACGTTATGGATAACGCCCACACTAATATTAGAGGTTGCTTAACTTTTTGGCTCCAGTTTTATAACACAATATCCATATTCCAGGCTCATGCAGCAATACAAACTGCCAGCTTCCCAATTGCCGGTGTGTGGGCACGGATATTCCCGGAGGTCTGCTCGCCTCTCAGGTGCCTCAAATGGTTCTGCTGACGTTCGACGACGGCATCAACTGGGCCACGGATGCCTACTATGATGAACTGTTCCTGGGACAAGGACCCGACCCTTTGGTGCTGACGAACCGCAACAACTGCACCACTGCTGCCACCTTCTTCGTGTCCAATGATGCTAACGATATGAACAGGGTGAGTGAGAGTTACAGACTGACTCAACTCAACTCAACTCACAAATGTTTTACTGAATAGGCCTGCCCGTATCATAGGGAGGTTGGGGGAGGGGATTATAATGACGCATAGCATTCAAAGACTACAAAATAACATCCATCATTGTGAATTTAAACAAAATAAAGAAAGAAAGAAAGGAAGAAAGAAAGAAAGAATAAATAAACAAATAAAAATAAACAAACAATCCGATTAGGTATTGAGAAGATGAAACAGGCGGTTAAACAATCAATCAACCAATTGCAACGGGTTAATAAATATACCAAGCTATTAATCTATCAAGCAACCAATCATCTATTAATAATTAATTAATTAATAATCCGATCAAGTAAACCGTCGAACAATCAATCGGCCACTGGTAATTAATAAATGGACCACACTAATAAACAATCAATCAGCCACCAATAGTCAACAAATCTACCAGATAAACAATCAACAGAGTGACCAACAATTGTATCAACCAAACGAGGTGATCAAGAATTCTATCAGCCAAACGGTCAAAAACAAACGAATAAACAACTGGTTAAAGATACATGGTAAAACTGTGCGCACACAATCACGTTCTTAAAGGTTCATAATGCGGGAAAGCATAGAATGACCAAGCACAAATTATAGCGATAACACACTCATTCGCCTTAAATCAACGTATATAGCACTAAGCCATAGATGGTTTCAATGGAGCAAAATGTCATTCAAAGATATGTAAGGAAAGGGGTGTTAGCACACAAAGAATGCATATGTTGTGCCTAACTCGCAGAATTGCCTAGTCTGTAGATTAGGCAACTACTTTGCCTAGTTTGTTAACTAGGCACTCGGACTGCCTAACTTGTAAACTAACTTTTCAGACGTGTCTACAGACTAGGCAGCCTAATCTGTAGAATAGGCAGCCTAGTGTATTGACTAGGCAAAGTGCCTAGTCTACAGATTAGACAGTCCTTGTTTTAATCTCCTACATAACTCCTCTATATATTAACACCAAGAATGCAATAGTAGTGTCATAAAAAGAAGTGTAATGACTTTTTTTACTCCATTGTCTGTCTGTCTGTCTGCTGTGGCGAAAAAATGAGAATTAGAACGCAAAGTGGACTATGTTTTAGCATGATTGTGTTCAATAAATGAACGTTGAAAAGAAGACTGGGCAGTGGTGGATGCCTTGTGCCTTGTGCCTCCATACTGGACGACCCCGCCCCCTCCACGAGCCTCTCCCCTTGGGGATACCGGGGAGGATGTCTTTCGTAATAGTTCCCCCACCTTCTGGAAGTTCTGTGCTTGTAACTTCCTCTAATCTGCCACTCTCTTTGACTCTGTCTTTTCCCTTTGCTTTCTATCATCTACTATCTTTCTGAATTATCGGCCCATTCTCCTGCCTCTTTTTAAAAACAATCTTCAAAATATTTGTTTTCCTTTGACCTCCTCCGAAATCGGCATGTGTTGCAGTACGTAGCAGGGAGACCAGTGAAAACTGAAAACCGGACACATTGTGACCATTATGGTCCTGGAACACAGAAGAAGAAGAAGAAGAAGACCAGAAGACATGTGGGTCGATTATTTTTACATGTTTTGCTTTGCGGATGGCAATGGCTGTAACATGGCGTCTGGTGGTGTGTTTTTACATTGACACCTCTTTGTCGCGCAATTGCCTTGACATGAGTAGTTTGTGGATCCTTGACCTTCATGCATTGAATGAAGTGATGCAATGCGTTGGACAGGCAGAACAGCCTCTTCATTAATATCATCACGAGTAATAAGAGGAAAGTCGGCTTTAATGGTTCCTTGAAAGCCAGGTATAGTATTGTAAATACCATGCTGCGTTCCTATTCTGTAGGTGTCATCCCTGAGAGAGAGAGAGAGAGAGAGAGAGAGAGAGAGAGAGAGAGAGAGAGAGAGAGAGAGAGAGAGAGAGAGAGAGAGAGAGAGAGAGAGAGAGAGAGAGAGAGAGAGAGAGAGAGAGAGAGCGAGCGAGAGCGAGAGAGAGAGAGAGAGAGAGAGAGAGAGAGAGAGAGAGAGAGAGAGAGAGAGAGAGAGCGAGAGAGAGAGAGAGAGAGAGAGAGAGAGAGAGAGAGAGAGAGAGACTTTGACAGACTGATTGATTGCCAAGCAGATAGACTTACCTTGATGATTTTCTTTACTCCCCCAACTTCAATGAGGTCGAATTTATTCTAGTATGTTCTCGTTGAGGTCAAGTTCCTGATAGTTCTTGAATAATTGTCTGGTAGACAATCTCTGTCTGGTGGTATGTAGTTATTGTCATTTCCTTCATCCAGAGATGCTTCAAATGTTTCTTTAAAAACATTTTCACGTGTTCATCCATCGTTAGTCTTTGATGAAAATGTTCACATATTTATTAACCAACAATACGAAGAACGTTTACTCTCTGTCACTATGCCACCCAAAACTCTCAACTGAATATCATTATTGAACAACAACTCATAGTTCATGCACTCACTCTGAGCAAGGTGTGCTCACTTTAGAATCAATGTTTATCAACAAATGGCATGCCCATACTCTGACCTTGATTGTTCTATTATGAACAGTGCTCAAAGTGTATCAAATGCATGATACATTATTTTCTTTTGGGGGGCATTTATACTGCATTTTAATTGTTTGCATTCATTCAGTTTTGGTAACCCCCCCCCCCCAACAACATGCTAGTTTTATTATTGGTATAGATTTTCACACAGACAGACAGACAAATAATGGAGTAAAAATATTCAATAAACTTATTTGTATGACCTTGATTTTCTCAAAGTGTGTCAAATGCATTATACATTATGTTCCTTTTTCCTTGCATTTTACTCTTAATGTCTGCATTTTGACCTTTGCATTCATTCAGCTTTTGTTGGTAGCTTTATGATTGCTATAGATTTTCACACAGACAGACAGACAAACAATGGAGTAAAAAAGACATTACACTTCTTTTTATGACATTGCTATTGCATTCTTGGTGTTAAATTATAGAGGAGTTATGTAGGAGATTAAAACAAGGACTGCCTAATCTGTAGACTAGGCACTCTGCCTAGTCAATACAATAGGCTGTCTAGTCTACAGATTAGGCTGCCTAGTCTGTGGATTAGGCACGTCTGAAAAGTTAGTTTACAAGTTAGGCAGTCTGAGTGCCTAGTTCACAAACTAGGCAAAGTGGCTGCCTAATATACAGACTAGGCAATTCTGCGAGTTAGGCACGACACATGTCTACAAAATATGCTCAAAATCTGGCATCTACATTTTAATCCATAAAACGAGATATACTGGAAGAATTAATGTCATACTAACAAAATTCAGATAAGCACATCAGCTTAAACAGCATGGAAGCATAAAATCATGCGGAACATTGTCATTTTGTGCACTGCACACATGTCAAAAATAGAGGGAGTACTGGCGCGTTGGGAAATACACATCACACGCACAAAGTACAGTGCACACATTACTCCACAACTCATTTACAAGACATCATAACCACAGAGGAACAAACACATTTACACAAAACATGCTAGTGTTGTGTAAGGA
>JAGGCT020000688.1:0-27500 GCA_017654935.2 Phymorhynchus buccinoides | reverse complement strand
GGTAAAGGTCAAGATGTGCCACCCCCCCTACCTATCTCGGTTAATTGTATTTTTCCGTTATTGCCTTTCTTACCATACATAAAGCTGTATTTTAGGAACATTTTTAGCTAATAACCTTTTTGGAATACTAACCCTAACCCTAACCCTAGCCCTAACCCTAACCCTACCCCCACCGTATAAGACGGAAAAACGCAACGAACCACAACTGTGACAAATCGCGGTGTACTGCAGTACATAGTGGGGGGTAGGGTTAGGTTTAGGGCTAGGGTTAGGGTTAGGGTTAGTATTCCAAAAAGGTAATTAGCAGAAAATGTTCCTAAAATACAGCTTTATGTATGGTAAGAAAGGCAAAAACGGAAAAATACAATTAACCGAGAAATGTATGGGCTCAACTGATTCCATTTACTGAAATGGGTTCAGCAGTGTAACAACCTTGACCGGCGGCGCAGATAAACTGCTGGCATGTAGCAAACACACGCACGCACGCACACACACGCGCGCGCGCGCACGCACACGCGCACGCACGCACACGCACACACACACACACACACACACACACACACACACACACACACACACACACACACACATCAACCAACATTAGTTCATGGGAATTTGTGTTAAGATATTTCAGAAAGACAGACAGGTTCAGTGCTGTCCCAGTAACAAGCTATAAGAGTGCGCGAATGAAGTCATGCACGTCTTATCATGCATGCATAATTGTCCGTCACCGAAGGTAACGGACTTTGCGATGGGCTGGTTTGTCTGGGGGTTTTTTTTTCTGGGGTTTTTTCTTTTCTGTCTGTCCCAAGGATATCTCCCGAACCGCTTGACCGAATCGCGTCACATTTTGTGTGAAGGTGTGCCTCCTTAATAGGAAGAGATCGACGCAAACCATTTTGCCGTCGTGACCTTGACCTTGACGTACGACCTTGAAAACCGAAAATCGATTTTTAGCCATATCTCGGGCACCGATCAACATAGGATGTTGAAACTTGGTATGAAGGTGGTTTGGCTTATGCCCGTTCTGATGATGGCATACCGATCAAGGTCAAGGTCAAGGTCAAAAAGATCGCTTGAGCCTGAAAATCGGAGGGTCATTTTTTTCTCCTTCTGTCTGTCCCAAGGATATCTTTCGAACGGGTTGACAGAATCACGTCAAGTTGTGTGTGCTGGTGTGTCACCATGAGAGGAAGGCATCCGCGCAAACCATATTGCCGTCATGACCTTGACCTTGGCGTACGACCTTGAAAACCGAAAATCTTTCAGGGGCCATAACTCCCACACCGTTAGTGTTAGAGTCTTCCAATTTGGCATGTAAGTACTTTGGCTTATGCCCGTTTTGATGGTGGCATACCGATCAAGGTCAAGGTCACGGTCCGGGCGATCAGTAGGCCTTGAAAGTGGTAGGGGTCTACACATTGGGTTTTAAGCCATATTTTCCACATTGGTACTTGACAGAAGCGCTTCAGATTGTGTGTGGTACTGTATACCCTAGAGAAGAAAACATCCGAGCATAAATTATCACCATGCTGACCTTGACCTTGAAGTGTGACCTTGTAAACCGAAATTTCCTTCTTTGCGCTATATGTTTCTTCTTCAAGCTGTATCTCGTGAACTAGAAGACAGAATCCCTTCCAATTTTGTGTCAGGATGTGACACTCTACGGGGTGTCGCAAGTGCGTGGCATTGCTGGTGACGGACATGTCTGCCGCTCGGCGACGCCCTTGTTATTCTACTCTGTTCATGGGAATGTTTTCATCATCGTTAATACTTTATAAATTATGACAGCTGTCTGGTGATTTGAATGTTGCGCTATATTGGCGTGTACCTTGTGTCACTGTCGTCGTCCCCTTGTCTTGCCCCCTCGTTTTTGTGTTATCTACATATTATATTGACATAAACGTAGGCAGAAAAGCTTGCTTTGAACCGAAAATGCATTCTCATCCTAAACTTGGACAAGTGGCCTAATTATCATGTCTTTCTGCTATCGCTTCAGCATCAACTTCCAGGATTTATTCTTCACTCACTTCTCTATCCCTCCCCACTCCAACCTGCAGACAGACAGATGATAGATATAGAACAAACAACTCATGAACACGTATAGAACAAAGCACAAGCCCGGAAATGTGAGTGCAAGTTGTTGTGGTGTGTGTGTGTGCGACACACTACAGAGACAGAAAGACACAGGCAGACAGAGAGCATGACACAAAATACGACCGATTGTGAAAGAAAGTGATTTTCCAAACCACAACAACACACACCAGAACTCAACTGTCTCTTGCCAATTGCTACCCGCCATAATAATAATAACGACCAGCGGTTATGACCAGCCTTACCTGCCCCTTTCCCGCCAGTAATTGGGGCGCCCTCTGGCGGGCGCCGGTAATGAGATCTGCCCAGGAAATGGCTTGTCTTTCCCCTCCACACACCCGTTGCTACGACAACACCCTATTCATCTGCTTCTACTACCCCATCCATTTTTTCGCTACCTCCTCTTTTCCACTATTATCCCATCGGATCATATCGACGTGCCCCCGTCTGACTCTACGTGTCCCCGTCTCTACCGAGACTGATGTGTCACCCTCTAACTTAATTGTGCCCCCATCTCTACTATATGTCCCCGTGTCTATGTGTCCCCGTCTCTACTGGTGTGTCACCCGCTTACTTAATTATGCCCCCATCTCTACTATAATTATGTCCCCGTGTCTATGTGTCCCCGTCTTTATGTGCCCCCGTATCTATGTGTCTCCGTTTTTATGTCCGCTCGATGATTAGGGTTAGGGACAAAGCTAGGGATTAGGGTTAGTGTTTTGGCTTGGGTTAGGGCTAAAGTAAGGATTAGGAAAAAAACAAAAGACGGAGCGATAACAGACGGGGACATAATGGCCACTGCAACAACCACCTTTTGCAAGAGTGACTGCCCTTGGTACGGATGCTTGAGTACTGACCAAACAATGGCATAACTCTCGCCAATAACCCTATTTGAGGCCATTAAATGGCTGCCTTTTGCAAGAGTGAATTCCCTTTTGGATACTGACCAACAAGGGCTTAACTCTCGCTGTCAACTGCTACACCTATCTATATTGTTAAAAACTCGGGACTTTACTGGTGTTGCACTGCCTCCGGGAATTGCACCCAGTATTGTTCCCACCATCTTTGTATTTACAAATGTCTCATATGTGTCTATGACCGAGAGGACGTAAAACATCATTTTCACCATCATTTGTTTTCGGACAATAAAATGCTTACACCAGACATAGAAACGCGGACATAATAATTATAGCGACGGAGACACATAGAGAGGAAGTTGGTGACAGACAGAGACCGGGGTACAACGCTACGTAACCATCCCATCCCGTCTTTTCAGAAAGATTGCACAGCACCCGTACAAACAGCAGAACACAACTCCAGAAGGATGAAAACACACACACACACACACACACACACACACACACACACACACACACACACACACACACACACACACACACACACACACACACACACACACAGACGCACACACACACACACGCACACACACCACCACCACCACCACCACCACCAGAAAGATGAATAGAATCAAACTGCGATTGGTTCCTGACTTTTTTAAATATCCGCCAAGGTAGTTATGTTTTCGACTTTGTCTGTCTCCTTTTTTTGTCTGTTTGGTAAATTGTATAACGCATAAAAAAAAGACAAAAAAGACTAATGAATGCATTCTGAATGAAATGTGTTGGAGCGTTAGGGTATCGTCTATTATAAGGAATTTATATTTAATTTGCTATGGGATTATCATTCGGATTCACTAGGCTTTCAAGATCAACATCTCCAAATATGGAACACTAAAAAGTTTTAGTGAAGTATTATTTTTTGTGTATTTGACGGTTTAAGATTTGGGTTAGGGATAGGATAGGGATAGGGATAGGGACAGAGTCAGTTTAAAATCAGATTGAAAGGTTAGAAGATACAAATTGTCACGCGAATGACATCACTTTCCATATTTGGAGATGACCATGTGCAGCATTGAACGTCTTGTTTCGGTTTCCGGGGTTTTCGTGTTCCAGTGGTACTTAGCTTTTGACACGATCCTTAAATGAGAGTTACATGCAGAGGGACGATTCACTGAACACATCAGTAGATAGCATTCCGTTAAGGGACCGACTCACGCATCCAATTTCAGCCGTACGACCATCCAACTGTGACGACGTCTGCGAGGCATGATTCTGGTGAAATACTATTGTCGAAATGATTCTAGTGAAATCTTACTATTTTCGTTCACTATGCTCAATTAGACCCCAATAGGCCTACACAAATCTAATAAAATGTCTGATAATATAGAACCATGGACATTTCATCACATTCGTCTATTATGGGGGGCTACAAAATATAGTGGACAAAACTGGTTGGATCTCATCAGTTTCATTTAGAATGTTATGGGAATCACGCCTCACAAATGTTACAGTGGGATAATTGTACGACTGCAGTTGGACAAGTGGGTCGGCCTCTTTAGTCAAATTATTGATGCTATGCCATATGTGTGTGTTCATTTATGCCACCATTGATGCTATGCCATATCTGTGTGTTCATTAATGTCACCATTGATGCTATGCCATATCTATGTGTTCATTAATGTCACCATTGATTCTATGCCATATGTGTGTGTTCATGTATGTCACCATTGATTCTATGCCATATCTGTGTGTTCATTAATGTCACCATTGATGCTATGCCATATGTGTGTGTTCATTTATGTCACCATTGATGCTATGCCATATCTGTGTGTTCATTAATGTCACCATTGATTCTATGCCATATGTGTGTGTTCATTAATGTCACCATTGATTCTATGCCATATGTGTGTGTTCATTAATGTCACCATTGATTCTATGCCATATGTGTGTGTTCATTAATGTCACCATTGATTCTATGCCATATCTATGTGTTCATTAATGTCACCATTGATGCTATGCCATATCTATGTGTTCATGTATGTCACCATTGATGCTATGCCATATCTGTGTGTTCATGTATGTCACCATTGATGCTATGCCATATCTGTGTGTTCATTTATGTCACCATTGATTCTATGCCATATCTATGTGTTCATTAATGTCACCATTGATGCTATGCCATATCTGTGTGTTCATGTATGTCACCATTGATTCTATGCCATATCTGTGTGTTCATTAATGTCACCATTGATTCTATGCCATATCTGTGTGTTCATTAATGTCACCATTGATTCTATGCCATATCTGTGTGTTCATTAATGTCACCATTGATTCTATGCCATATCTGTGTGTTCATGTATGTCACCATTGATGCTATGCCATATCTGTGTGTTCATGTATGTCACCATTGATTCTATGCCATATCTGTGTGTTCATTTATGTCACCATTGATGCTATGCCATATCTGTGTGTTCATTAATGTCACCATTGATGCTATGCCATATCTGTGTGTTCATTAATGTCACCATTGATGCTATGCCATATGTGTGTTCATTAATGTCACCATTGATGCTATGCCATATGTGTGTGTTCATGTATGTCACCATTGATTCTATGCCATATCTGTGTGTTCATGTATGTCACCATTGATGCTATGCCATATCTGTGTGTTCATGTATGTCACCATTGATTCTATGCCATATCTATGTGTTCATTAATGTCACCATTGATGCTATGCCATATCTGTGTGTTCATGTATGTCACCATTGATGCTATGCCATATCTGTGTGTTCATGTATGTCACCATTGATGCTATGCCATATCTGTGTGTTCATGTATGTCACCATTGATTCTATGCCATATGTGTGTGTTCATTAATGTCACCATTGATGCTATGCCATATCTGTGTGTTCATGTATGTCACCATTGATTCTATGCCATATCTATGTGTTCATTAATGTCACCATTGATGCTATGCCATATCTGTGTGTTCATGTATGTCACCATTGATGCTATGCCATATCTGTGTGTTCATTAATGTCACCATTGATGCTATGCCATATCTGTGTGTTCATGTATGTCACCATTGATTCTATGCCATATCTATGTGTTCATTAATGTCACCATTGATGCTATGCCATATCTGTGTGTTCATGTATGTCACCATTGATTCTATGCCATATCTATGTGTTCATTAATGTCACCATTGATTCTATGCCATATCTGTGTGTTCATTAATGTCACCATTGATTCTATGCCATATCTGTGTGTTCATGTATGTCACCATTGATTCTATGCCATATCTGTGTGTTCATTAATGTCACCATTGATTCTATGCCATATCTGTGTGTTCATGTATGTCACCATTGATTCTATGCCATATCTATGTGTTCATTAATGTCACCATTGATTCTATGCCATATCTGTGTGTTCATGTATGTCACCATTGATTCTATGCCATATCTGTGTGTTCATGTATGTCACCATTGATGCTATGCCATATCTGTGTGTTCATTTATGTCACCATTGATGCTATGCCATATCTGTGTGTTCATGTATGTCACCATTGATTCTATGCCATATCTGTGTGTTCATGTATGTCACCATTGATGCTATGCCATATGTGTGTGTTCATTAATGTCACCATTGATTCTATGCCATATCTGTGTGTTCATTAATTTTATGTCACCATTGATTCTATGCCATATGTGTGTGTTCATTAATTTTATGTCACCATTGATGCTATGCCATATCTATGTGTTCATTAATTTTATGTCACCATTGATTCTATGCCATAATTTGTATGTGTGTGTTAATTTATGTCACCATTGATGCTATGCCATATCTATGTGTTGATTTATGTCACCATTGATGCTATGCCATATCTATGTGTTCATTTATGTCACCATTGATGCTATGCCATATTTGTGTGTTCATTTATGTAACCATTGATGCTATGCCATATTTGTGTGTTCATTTATGTCACCATTGATGCTATGCCATATCTGTGTGTTGATTAATTTTATGTCACCATTGATGCTATGCCATATGTGTGTGTTCATTTATGTCAACATTGATGCTATGCCATATGTGTGTGTTCATTTATGTCACCATTGATGCTATGCCATATGTGTGTGTTCATTTATGTCACCATAGATGCTATGCCATATCTGTGTGTTCATGTATGTCACCATTGATGCTATGCCATATCTGTGTGTTCATTAATTTTATGTCACCATTGATGCTATGCCATATCTGTGTGTTCATTAATGTCACCATTGATGCTATGCCATATGTGTGTGTTCATTTATGTCACCATAGATGCTATGCCATATCTGTGTGTTCATGTATGTCACCATTGATGCTATGCCATATCTGTGTGTTCATTCATTTTATGTCACCATTGATGCTATGCCATATCTGTGTGTTCATGTATGTCACCATTGATGCTATGCCATATCTGTGTGTTCATGTATGTCACCATTGATGCTATGCCATATCTGTGTGTTCATCAATGTCACCATTGATGCTATGCCATATCTGTGTGTTCATCAATGTCACCATTGATGCTATGCCATATCTGTGTGTTCATGTATGTCACCATTGATGCTATGCCATATCTGTGTGTTCATTCATTTTATGTCACCATTGATGCTATGCCATATCTGTGTGTTCATGTATGTCACCATTGATGCTATGCCATATCTGTGTGTGTTCATGTATGTCACCATTGATGCTATGCCATATCTGTGTGTTCATCAATGTCACCATTGATGCTATGCCATATCTGTGTGTTCATCAATGTCACCATTGATGCTATGCCATATCTGTGTGTTCATGTATGTCACCATTGATGCTATGCCATATCTGTGTGTTCATTCATTTTATGTCACCATTGATGCTATGCCATATCTGTGTGTTCATGTATGTCACCATTGATGCTATGCCATATCTGTGTGTTCATTCATTTTATGTCACCATTGATGCTATGCCACAATGTCTGCCTGTTTGTCTGTCTACGTTTCTCTTTCTCTCCGCCTCTCTTTTTCTGTCTTCATATTCAAATTCGAGTTTCGAGTCTCTCTCTCTCTCTCTCTCTCTCTCTCTCTCTCTCTCTCTCTCTCTCTCTCTCTCTCTCTCTCTCTCTCTCTCTCTCTCTCTCTCTCTCTCTCTCTCTCTCTCTCTCTCTCTCTCTCTCTCTCTCTCTCTCTCTCTCTCTCTCTCTCTCTCTCTCAAAAAGATCTCTCAAAGAAGATTCCAGTTATCGAAAATTAAACACTTCCTTGATTTAAATACTTGGAAGCTATTCTTCTATGCACATATTATTTCCCTTATGAGCTATGCATCTACTCTGTGGGATTCGGCAAGCGCAAATGTTTTAAGCCCTCTTGTTAGACTGCATAGACGAGCTGTTATATTGGTGATCCTCAAATCAACTTCACTTACGACCAGTGATGACAACACTGTTGATATATTACCTTTTAGATCTCAGTTGGAATATAATAAAGCAGTGATGATGCACACAAGTATGTCCGGAAATGCTCCACAGTCTTTGATAGACCTCGTTTCGATCAACAGGCATTTATACAAACTGATAATTCCAACTCCACGACTAGACCTATTTAAAGCCAGTCTAACGCATAGTGGCGCAACCTACTGGAATAACCTGCCTGCTTACTTAAATGTGAACGTTTTTTGGTTGGCTACCATATTTTCATATCCCCTTCACATAGAGACTTCAAATGTGGTGGAAATAGGCAGGACGATGTGCTGAATAAGTGTGCACAATTGCATTAAGATATCTTTATTAGCTCCTGAGAAACAAAAATGAACAAGAAATGTCCTATAACTGCGCAGTGCGCCACCTTAAAGACATTTCAAAGACCATCAACTTTCAACAAACTAATGAACAACTACTTGAATAAACTACTTTGATTCTGAATTATCTCTCTCTCTCTCTCTCTCTCTCTCTCTCTCTCTCTCTCTCTCTCTCTCTCTCTCTCTCTCTCTCTCTCTCTCTCTCTCTCTCTCTCTCTCTCTCTCTCTCTGTCCCTCCTTCACTCCCACCCCCTCTCCACCCCTCTGTTATTGTACATGACGTTAACAATACTTGAATCTGTTGAAATTACTTAATTGTGTCAGACTAAATCCAATGCTGCTAACTCCATTATTACAGTATAAACCATAAATATATGCACTATTAAATGAATACGTAGGGAATGCTTGTTTGTATGATTTTTACTATCTTATGTTTGTCAACTGTAGGCTATCATCTTTATCTTTTAAAAAAAATGTTCGTCTGCTTCAACATGCGTGTGCATATAAGATTAGGTTTGATTTTATTATCTTACGATCTTTGACTGTGGGATTTTTTTGGCATGCTCTTTATATTGGCTTGTTTGTCCCTTTTTATTATTTTTTTAAGAGCGCTGGGTGTAAAAAGGAATGTACTATTTGCTTATTCTATTACCCTCTATAAATAAAATTCATTCAATTCAATTCAATTCAATTCTCTCTCTCTCTCTCTCTCTCTCTCTCTCTCTCTCTCTCTCTCTCTCTCTCTCTCTCTCTCTCTCTCTCTCTCTCTCTCTCTCTCTCTCTCGCTTATAATGGAGTTCTTTGTGCTGGTGATTTGTTGTCATTATTGGTTTTTTCCTTTGTAACCCCCTCCCCTCTGACATGGGCAGAAGGCCTGGATCAGTAAACTTTGTGAATTGTGAATCTCCCTCTCTCTCCCTCTCATTTCTCCCGAAAATCTCTCTTCCTCCCTGCCTCCCCCCCCCTTCTCTCTCTTTCTCTCCCTCTCTCTCTTTCTCCCTCCCTCTCCCTCTCTCTCCCTCTGCCTCTCACTCTCTCTCTCTCTCTCTCTCTCTCTCTCTCTCTCTCTCTCTCTCTCTCTCTCTCTCTCTCTCTCTCTCTCTCTCTCTCTCTCTCTCTCTCTCTCTCTCTCATTTCTCCCGAATCTCTATCAGCCCTGTCCAGACTTTGAGAGACTGAGAGACTTGGTCGTGCAGTAATCGATCAATGCTGTGGCCTATTGATTGGCTGATTGGAAAATTAATGGTCGAACTTGACGTTGACAAATGGCACACGGAGTAAACAACAAAATCATCGCATTTATAAATCCGTTGGCAAAAACAAAAACAACAAATTCTACTAGAAGAGAAAGTGATGATAGTTTATGAATCCATAAAGGCCCCCACATACACATATAAAGGCATCAATGTGCGGCCGCGTGCTTGCACAAGCATACACATTCATACACACACACACACACACACGCACACATACACATACTCGCACACAATCATACATGCACACTCGCGCGCGCGCACGCGCACACACACACACACACACACACACACGCGCGCGCACGCACAAACACACACACTTACACATACACATACGCGCGCGCGCGCGCGCGCGCGCGCGCGCGAGAGAGAGAGAGAGAGAGAGAGAGAGAGAGAGAGAGAGAGAGAGAGAGAGAGAGAGAGAGAGAGAGAGAGAGAGAGAGAGAGAGAGAGAGAGAGAGAGAGAGAGAGAGAGAGAGAGAGAGAGAGAGAGACGAAACGAAACGAAACGAATTTTTATTTATACAGGGTAATGAGATAAGATTGCTTTTTTACACTCAGCCCTGTGGGCAAACAAGAAAACTAACAGATCACAAATAAATAATGCAAAAACATTAAAAAATAACATATAAGCATCAAAGCAATCCTTCAAACCATCATCAAGAATAGCAATATATACAAAATAGCAATGTAAGAGGGAGACGAGTTAAGGACAACTGACAGACAATAATTATAAAGAAATTGAAAAGCATGTGAGAGAGAAAGAGAGAGAGAGAGAGAGAGAGAGAGAGAGAGAGAGAGAGAGAGAGAGAGAGAGAGAGAGAGAGAGAGAGAGAGAGAGAGAGAGAGAGAGAGACAGAGAGAGACAGAGAGTGAGAACAACAATGAACAACAATGAACAAATTGTTTAATGATTAGGCCTTTGGCCCATATCACTGGAGGTGAGATACACAAAAGTGACAGGAAAAATTGTAGGTGTCATACATTTTTAAACTTGAAAATGACATAATACACAGACACGAATAACGAAAGAACTCAGATCAACAATAACTAGTTACGTCATTAACGATAACCGTCTTAACTGCAAGGATTTATGGACATAAGTGGCAACATTATTGACGATCATACTGTTCTCATTTGCAAAGAGAAGAGATAATCTAAAACTTGATGGATATCTATAAACCTTTGCTGGAATATATCTTTCTCTAAGGTCTTTATATTTAATAATAATAATAATGATAATTTATATAGGGCTTATTCTCCTTACGGGGCTCTAAGCGCTTCACAAAGAAATTAAAAATCTGAGGAAAAACAACAAAACAACGCACTTATCATAAGGAACAACCCGAAACGAAATCACGATAACTACATTTACGCCCCCCCCCCCCCCCCCCCCTTTCACACTCCCATAGAATCCAAACCATTACAAATAGCGTTTTCCACGCAAAAAGCATTTTCTCACACAACACCCCACCTACTCCGCCCGCCCCCGCATTCACCATCCCCCTTCATAGACCTCAAGCTGACCTACTTTTCATAGATCTCCCAGCACGCACGCATGCATGCACACACACACGCGCGTGCGCGCATGTGCAGAGGGGCAAATACCCCTAACGGACGCACACACGCACGCACACGCACACACACACAGAGACACACACGCACGCAGCTCGTCCTGAAGAAACACACAAAATGTAGTGTTTCCAGCATAACTATATAACGACAGGATACAAGACAGGGTGTTTATCTGAGCTGAATGGGTTTTTGTGGAGGATTTGAAAGAGCTGACAGACTGGGAATGGCGGACATGGAAAGGTGAGTTGTTCCAGAGAGAAGGGCCTTGTAAGGCAAAAGCTCGCTGACCAAAGGATTTGGTCCTGACTGTCGGAATGCGCAAGAGACGGGTATTTGCAGAAGAGCGGAGCTGACGGGATGGGAGGTAGGCATGAAGAATGTCTCTGAGATACTGAGGTCCTGCACCAGTGACAGAGGCAAAGCAAATGGACCCTAGTTTGTAGTCAATCCTGGATTGAATAGGTAACCAATGAAGAGACCTTAGAAGTGGGGAGACATGTTCCCGTCTAGACAACTTCAACACAAGTCTGGCAACACTGTCTTATCAATAAGATATTTTGGAGAGCCAGCCAAGAGACTATTGCAATAATCCAACCCGGACAGGACTAGCCTACAGACCAGTGTCTTTGTGGCTTCAACTGAAAGAAAATTCCGGATGGAGCTAATTTTGCGGATTTCAATGTAGGCAGCTTTGCAGACGTTTGAAACGTGCTGCTTGAAAGAGAGTGTTGAATCAAAAGTGACTCCAAGATTTGGAACCTGAGAAGAGAAGACTATATCAGAAGTGCCAATGATGGTGGAAGAAGGGAGAGCAGGGTGATTTTGAAACTTGGGAGGGGCAATGATGACCAGTTCTGTCTTATCGTCATTCAGTTGCAACTTATTTGAAGTCTTCCAGTGCTTTAAGTCGTGACAACAGTTATGGATGTTACTGACCATATTAGCAACTTCAGACAAAGAGGCTGACTCGTGCAGCTGTGTGTCAAACTCTCATGCATCAGGGAGTGTTGGTCATATACATCAGACACAGGTCTGACGTACAAGGCAAAAAGAACGGGCCCAATGACAGAGCCTTGTGGTACACCGCATGTAAGACGAGTGGTTGGAGAGGAAATGCCATTTACACAGACTGTCTGTGAACGAGCGCTCAGATAGGATTTTATCCAGCTGATAACGGTGCCCGGAATACCAACAGAGTTTTGAAGTCTGGAAAGAAGAATGTCGTGATCTATCGTGTCGAATGCTGCAGAAAGGTCCAGAAGGGATAAAAGAGAGATTTTGTCATTGTCAAGGGCGAGAAGTAGATCACTAACTACTTTGAGGAGGGCAGTCTCTGTGCTGTGACCAGCTGTGTAAGCAGACTGGTGCGGGTAAATGAGATTGTTATGAGTGAGATGCGCTGAAAGCTGGGAAAGAACAATTCTCTCAAGGATTTTGGACAGGAAGGGAAGGTTAGAAACAGGCCTGTAGTTTTTCAAGAGGTTTGGGTCCAAAGAGGGCTTTTTAATTAAGGGACGAACAACAGCAGATGTGTACAGTAGGGGGAAAATACCAGATGAAAGGGAACAATTGATAACATGAATTATGTGGGGAAGTAAAACATCAAGACAATCAATCATGAAAGATGCAGGCAATGGATCAAGTTCGCATGTTTTGCACGGTGAGTTGGTTATCACTTTTCTAACATCACTCTCAGTCACACTACTAAACGAGGTGAAAGGCTGTCCAGAAAAGCTAATATCACTGACAAAGGGGGACTGTGCCAAACAAGTTTGGTCCAAATTGTCTCGTATGGTTTTGATCTTTGAGTTGAAAAAGTCAGAGAAAAGCACAGGAAGGTCAGAGGGGGTGAAAACAGTAGGTAGTGGAATGTTGCTTTTTCTGCCCAACAGACTGTTTGTCAGCTGATAGAGTTGAGCGGATGTTTTACAGTCCATTATTTTGCTCGAAAAGAAATTAGACTGGGCCTCAAACACAATTCTGTCCACACGATGTTTCTGACGGTTGAAGATTTCCTCGTAAACGTGAAGCTTTCGCAGGCTGGATCTGGTCGGACGCAGCGCTGTAGCAAGGACAGGACGGCCCATTGGTGACCTTGCAGCGCTTGGCAGGAACGTGGACGTTGAGGGTGTGTTCTGAGGACACAGGTCCAGCTGATGGGGGGTGAGGGGTTGGGGTGTAGCATCGAGGGAGGTCTTCAGATCGTCCCTGAAGGAGGTGAGGTTGAGGTTGTATTTAGAACATACAAGCACAAAATGTATTTCACTTTCAACAACAGAACAAAAAGGACAATTCAGATGTCTAGGAGAAACATTTTGAGCATGTCGCAGACGATGTAGTCTACATTAACTACGTGGAAACTCATAGACAGAATTGACTTAAGGGGATATGCGCCTTTTACTCCCCACGATGACAAATGATCAAGACTTGTGTCATAGCATCTACACATACTTCTAAGGTCAAAACTGAAAAGAAAACACAAGATCACCGTGCTACTTTTCTTGTAATTCGTGGTCGAAATGTGGGGTGGTGGACAATTTTCGGGTAAAATCAGGTCTACTGAAATCTGGACACTTCAATTAATCTTGCCCGATACTGCAGCCTACTTAGTATCAGAATCTATGTCAAATGCTAAGGAAATATAATTTAGTCAATTGGAAATTTAGGATTTTTTTTGCCGTATTGACACATATTTCCCTAAATTTTATTGTTCAAATGCCTGTAGAAAGAAACTCAACGATGAAATCATTCTAGCTTTTTTTAAATTATTATAATAGATGAAACAAGGGCATCTCCGAGCGGCAGATATGTCCTTTGCCGGTTACGCCCTGTACATGCCACGCCGTGTACCTCCCTTCCCCCTTCACATCTTCGGTCCCCGTCCTCCTTGTGACCTTTGGGTGATGCACCTACATACCCTTGACTGGGTGCAAATCGTTTTCCGGGATGCACACCCTTAATTGGTGGGGTGCACACACTTAACACTGAGACATGTCTGCCACTCGGCGACATTTAAGCCCCACGTGGCACATTTTGTGCTAGGATGTATTTTACATTTAGTATTAGACCCCCTCCTTTAGCGGGATGTACATCCTTAATCAGTGGGGTGTACACCCTTAATGGGATGTTCACCATTAACTCGGAGACATGTCTGCCGCTCGGCGACATGAAAATCCCACGTGGCATAATTTGTACTACAATGTCTTCTACTCTTCTTTTTACACCTCCCCACAAAATTGTGAGTGATTCTATACAGTATTTCACGAGATATAGGAGGGTGAAGAAAAACGGAAACATGTCTGCCGCTCGGCGACATTCTATTTCCCAGGGATAATTTATGTACGAATGTGTTATACTCTTAGTGTCACATCCTGACACAAAATTGGAAGGGATTCTGTCTTCTAGTTCACGAAATACAGCTTGAACAAGAAATATATAGAGCAAAGAAGGAAATTTCGGTTTTCAAGGTCATACTTCAAGGTCAAGGTCAGCATGGCGATAATTTATGCTCGGATGTTTTCTACTCTAGTGTATACAGTACCTCACACAATCTGAAGCGCTTCTGTCAAGCACAAATGTGGAAAATATGGCTTAAAACCCAATTTGTAGACCCCTACCACTTTCAAGGCCTACCGATTTCCCTGACCTTGATCTTGACCTTGATCGGTATGCCATCATCAGAACGGGCATAAGCCAATGTACCTCCATGCCAAACTTGAAGACTCTTAAAGTCCAACGGTGTGGAAGTTATGGCCCCTTAAAGAGTTTCGGTTTTCAAGGTCATGCGCCAAGGTCAAGGTCACGACGGCAAAAGTGTTTGCGCGGATGCCTTCCTCTCATGGTGACACATCACCACACAAAATTGGAAGCGGTTCGGGAGATATCCTTGGGACAGACAGAGAAGAAAAAACAGCAACAAAGAAACAGACTCCAACGAAAACATACTCCTTTGCAATCTACGATCGGCAAAGGACAATAATGTATATTCTCCATACTAAGCACACAAAAACAGTATGTCACCGTGCTTTTTACTGAACACCATACACATTTTCAACCCCATCCCTTTTTTCCCACGGGACTCACGTCAAGAGTTATATCCCTTAATACTTTTGTTGTTGACATGTTATGAGATTTGTTCTTTTAGCAACGCGGTTTTAGTCCTTCTAAGAAATTAATATGTTTAAAATAATCCTTATATTCTAACAATGCAAACATTTTAGCGATATACCTTTCGCAAATATAAATAAACTTTAAACGTATATTTTTCAAAAAATGTCTTGCACCACAGATTATGCTAGCACGATCAATCACAGAGACAGTAGGCCATTTCATTCTTACGTCATCTTATCCATACGTCATTCATTCACTGAAACCCTTTAGTAGTGTTTCTTACGACACAGTCAGCGACTAGGATCAAATTAGCGCCACCTATATCCCGCGTATCCCTGACACACCTGTCTTAACTGGCAAATCATTCTACAACTCTTAAATTGGCTTGCTACTTCGTTTTACACCATTATACATTGGTTTATGTGGTTACGCATGTTCACCTGGACATACCTGTTCTTACCTGTTCTTACCTGTCACACCTGTGTCTTACCTATGTCAGGCATGCTATGTTCAAATGTCAACAGAAACGTCAATAAACGTAAGGGCATCAGGCAACCCGTTATTTTAGTTTATCATCTCTGTTCACCAGCCACACTATATTGCATGTGGCAGATTTGCACCAGGGTAAGTGTTAAATTAGCTGTAAAAGGCAAACATTGTATTAGTCGTAGCTTCATAAAGCCATTCCTGATGGTGACACTCCTTCAATCTGCTTTTAGAGACAGACAAAAAAGCACTACGAGAGAGAGAGAGAGAGAGAGAGAGAGAGAGAGAGTAAACTACGATACATATTTGTTTACGGTGTACCCAAGGGTTTTGTTCTTGAGGAATGGGACCTGAAAAGGTTAATAGTAGTAGTAATACACCTTTTCACTTTAGCACTTCATGCGTGTACATTTTTGTTTTGCCCCAAAAAATATATATAAAAGACCACTTACAAAAGCATACTGTTCCTACCTAATTCATATTTTAAAACAAAGAAATATGACAATTGTATTAGTTTGTATATTGTATACAGCCTACGATTACGACAATGTCAACGAACGTGACAGCATATAGTGCACACAAGAAAGCTGCACAATACATAGAATCAATAGACCCATACTGTTCGATACACCAATATTGATCAGCTCCAAAAGTCATCAAAGTCAGCATTACTACTACTATGCCAAACAATCGAAATAGCTACCCAGTCCTTTTGCGATCACCATAACGTTATGACTGAAGTACAAATGACGCCAGGACTGAAGTTAGCAATAGCATAATTAACTAGGACACCCTCGTTAGGACACACACTATACAAAGCACCACCAGGCTTACATTAACTTGATGCCATGTCTAACAAGAGCATAGCTTTCGCCGAACTAATAAACTCCCATCATGAAAATTGCACCCCCATCACCTCCCCTCTCACTCTCCTCTCTTCTGCCCCCCACCCCCAAGTCCTTTTCTACCCTCCCCTCTTCCTTCTCTCTCTACTCTCTTACGTGTCTTCAATACTACTATCGTGGTCCTTGAAGTCGAGTTGTCAACACTGTGCTTTTCACTCTTGGAGTAATGGAATAATTTGATGGGCTGGCGGTAGTTTCTTTTTGTTTCGGCCACAGTGTAGAAAGTTGATCATCACTCAGTCGTGAACTCGATGCAATAGTGTGACACTGCCTGAGAAAATTAGGCGTAGTGGACATTTTGACAGCGAATGATATTCTATTTTCAACCGATAGAGCTAAAAGCCGCCTCACACTATCCAACCTTTTAACTTGGGAAGAAAATTCAGTTTTGAACTCTATTCAACTACTTGTGGCCGTGTGCCGCCTTCATTGGCTGTGTGCCCACAACTGCCTGAGGGAGTTGGAAGTTGGAGTTGGTTGCCAGTTCCTTCCGACCTGGTTGGAAGGGTTTCATGCATCAGACCAAAATTTGCATTCATGATTTCTACTCACTCTGTTAAAACAAAGGACAACTGTAGAAAGGTCACAGCCATTTTCATCCGACTTGGTTGGATAGTGTGAGGCGGCCTTTAAACGCTTAATTGATATTTAGAAAATAGAATTTGACTAACTTTTCCTATTTTAGATTTTACAGTCAATTGGAATTTGACTCACAGGTACGTTGTTTTGTTGTTGCAGAATTGGCTCTTAATTGTTACAGAAATGTTGGTTGGTTGGTTGTTGTTTTATGCTTTAGTTCATAAAGAAATCGCTTCAAATTAAACCTTACAGCTTAGTATGGTTAGCAATCCAACACAGTAGATATATATGCCTTAATCAGAATTTTGATATCTAAAACGGTTTATTCACTATTGATCATTTTTTGTAATACAAAATAAAATGCTATGCTGGGATTGTCACATGCACAGTCGGTTAGTGTTCTGTGAGGCATGGAACCAGTAGAGATTGGAATGATGTGTCAGTCCTTTCTTCACCAACATTTCAGTCTTTCATGTCAGTTTGGATAGCTATAAGAAACATTCCCTTTGTGGAACGATCTTCTTGTTGAGGTGAGAGTAGTTCCACTTTGGTAGGATAAGACCCCATCCATTGCCGAGCTGATGAGATCCTCTAGGATCGAAACAGCTGTCCTCGGATGGGTCCTGCCATTGCCTCCCTAATAAAGAGGAAAAAACTAAGCTAGCACTCTTTATGTTTTTTAGAACATAGATCAAACACCAAGTTAATTTAACAGGTTTGGATTTTTAATGTTCGCTTCCAAAGACATAGGGACAAAAAAGTTATAAACAATTCTATCTATCTATCTATCTATCTATCTATCTATCTATCTATCTATCTATCTATCTATCTATCTATCTATCTATCTATCTATCTATATATCTGTCTATCTATCTATCTATCTATCTATCTATCTCTCTATCTATCTGTCTATCTATCTATCTATAATCTATCTATCTATCTATGTGAATACGATAACGTTTCAACGGAGAGACATAGGAAGCTGACATTTTTCACGCGGATAGGTAGTTAGGGTATCTAGGCTAAGTTCGAAGATGTAAGCCATTGGGCAAAGGTCACGGTCACTGGAGCCGTTTGTTTGCAAGACACGGTCCAAGGGATACAAATATTGATTTGAAACTGGCCACCAATCTGTACCTTGATAATTCCCTTTACTTGTCGAAGTCACGCGTGTGTGAGTAAACGATCGGTGGCTTGGTGTGAGTGGAGTGGGACAATGCGCGCGTAATAGAAAATATGTTTAGGGTTAGGGTTGTGGTCTCTCTGTCTCTCTCTCTTACACTTGTGAAATAAAGGTTCGTTATCAGCCGTGATGCAAAGCATATGAGCCAAAAATGCTGCTGGTCGCGCGGCTGGTGATCTAGCGTCTTAACGCTCAAGTTATATTGTGCCGCTGACATCATGAAAAGACCTGCCGAAATACTCTTCTGTTGATGGTATGAGTGACAAGGTAGTTTTGTTTTTGAAAGTTGGTATTTCCCCACAGACACGCATAGCCCTACACGCACACACACATACGCACGCACATGCACGCACACGCACGCGCGCACGCACACACGCGCACACACACACACACACACACACACACACACACACATACACACACTCACACACTCACACACACACATACACACGGACAGAGAGAGAGAGAGAGAGAGAGAGAGAGAGAGAGAGAGAGAGAGAGAGAGAGAGAGAGAGAGAGAGAGAGAGAGAGAGAGAGAGAGAGAGAGAGAGAGAGAGAGAGAGAGAGAGAGAGAGAGAGAGAGAGAGAGAGAGAGAGAGAGAGAGAGAGAGAGAGAGAGAGTTCATATTTCTCCTCAAATCATTAATAAAACTCCCACGCAATCATGCATACATAGCTTAGGTGATGTAACAATTGTGTCTTTAAAAAACACGTCTCCTCCACTCTTTGACTCTTCACGCCTTTATTCTTGTGGGGGGTGGCTTTATTGTGCGGCTATTGTTCATCTCTCTATGGTATTCATTGTAGGGGGCCAGGCCCAATGATTTGCTAAATTGATTGGAAGGGGCAATTTCCTGAGAAACAATCGTTGTTGGCGAGACGTTGGAAACAGGAACACTCACCTAAACTAGCGTTGTGGATGAGCAATTATTGACATGCTATTAACACTTTCAGGACATTTGGGAATTGACTGCTGCACCACGGGTTGTCCGATCCGTGTTTAGGCCATACCTCAATCCCTTTTTCGACGCGTGTGTTTTCTTCTTATTGATGCAAAGTTTTTGTTGTTGATATTTTCAATTTGTGAAGTTTTGAACAGATGCTGCTTAAACGTTAATTCCAAATAGACTTACATGTGCGGCCATCTAAGCAAATCAATAAATAGATGTGCATTAGGCCTAAGTTGTCAAATTAAGAATTCTATTAATTGACTGGGATAAGATTATAAATAAAGATAGATGCTTAGTTGGGAAAAAAATACTGTCAAGAATACTTACACGAAAATGTTAGTTTTTTGTCCAATTTCAATAGTCACAATATTGAGAAATAGACACAGATCCATTGGATTTCCAATTAAAATGGGGTTTGAAAAATGCATACTGCTTTGGTAAATTGTTATACAGGGTACCCAGCGTCCGTGGCTGCTATTTAAAACTGTTGATGTTCTGAATGGTCCAGTTTTGCTCATTACATGGCGCATGCGCGCGCGCGTGTATGTGTGTGTGATAGGGAATAAAAGGCAAGAGAACGGCTGATGATGATCGTCCTTCATTTGCAAGGACACGGGCAGGGACAGTTAGTGCAATCTTTGTGGAAGTCCGTTTAAAGATCCACCAGATCACGTGTCAAAATCACGGGTTTCACGTGTTTTTCCTCTTATAGCTGGAAAGAAATCTTGTTTTGACCAGGTCTCACTCCCATACAAATGCCCCCAAATTCAAACCGAAACATTATTTTAAAGAGCAGCCTCAATTTGAAGTTGGAGACATGTGTATGTGGGTCACAGCTACCCAGAAAAAACCAAGGGACTTTATCGTGGCGCGTCAGTGTATCTTTAAAGAGCTTTGAAATATCGTCTTGATTACATTTGCCTCAGGTAAATACTCAGTTAATGCTCATCACGTTAGGGGCAGCAGCAAAACACTGAATCTGTTTTAAACGGTCGATATTAATAAAACGGTATACACTCGTCAACCTTTGCTTGGAAAAAATATTGCAACCTGTGCCACACCTTTTATGATGATGCCAGGCCAACGACGTTCGTCACTGCAAGTCTGCGACGCACGTCGTTTAACGTGTGCCGTTTAATCACGTGCTCCGTTTCTTAAGTTCTCCAAATGGAATGCGGAGAGTGTGTATTACAGTTGGCAGAGGTTGATATCCTCGTTAAGGCTGGTGGACTGTAGCAATGATTCTTACTATTCATTTTGATATCCTCGTTAAGGCTTGATTCTTACTATTCATTTTTAAAGTTCCTGGGCTTTTAAAAAAACCCATTTTGGTGATGAACTTGGTGTGTATGCGATTTGTTTGTTTGTTTTTATAATGGTGTTGTTTTGTCCATCTGGTTGAGAAGAAAATAATGATAATAATGTCAGGTATTGATCGAGTTTGACACTGTGATGGATGTGTGGAAGTGAAGCGTGTGGATCGACTAACCAAACACTTTCAGCTTTGTGACGGCTCTCTTGTTGGGTGAAACACGAAAGAAAATGTTTTACATTGATTAAAAAAAAAAGAGTTATGTTACACCGCACGCAACACTTGTTTATTGTTGCGGGGAGCGAACCAAAGAACAATAACAGAACAAAACGAAAACGAATAAAGGGGATATCAGTTTGATTGACCCCATCGTGCCTGTATAACAGCGAAAATAATGAGTTATTCTTACCAGTGAAAATTGTAGATTGATGCGCAAAATGACATTTCGTTATTGAAATGGCAAATCTATCACTCATGATCAATTTATTAATTTATATAAGAAAAAATATGAACCCATTTCATATGAAGCATTACCTTTTAATGTGCTCACGCAATTAAATATGACGATACTAGTCATAATAATTATAATGGGCATTATTATGAATATAATTTTGAGGATTTAACACTTCTCGCAGAAAAATAACGAACGTGTTTAAACCTTGTTTTGCTCTTCATTGGAACCCCCGTAATTATCCTTTCATTTATTTCCAGCAGATAATTGCACCAGGTGTGCAGGGTGTGACCTTGAAAACCGAAATTCTTTAAGGGGCCATAACTTTCACAAATTCAAATTTTGTGTGAGGATGTGAGACTAACAGTGTAACACATTCATATATAAATTATCTCTCGGAAATACAATGTCGCCGAGCGGCAGACATGTTTCCGGTGTATGTTTTCGTTCGGGTTTGTAACTTTTTTTTCTGTTTGTTTCCCCTTCTGTCTGTCCCAAGGATATCTCCTGAATCGCTTCAAATTGTGTGTGGTGGTGTGTCACTATGAGAGGAAGGCATCCGCGCAAAACGTTTTGCCATCCTGACCTTGACCTTGGCGTATGACCTTGAAAACCGATAATCTTTAAGGGGCCATAACTTCCACACCGTTGGTCTTAGAGTCTTCACATTTAGCACGTATGTACTTTGGCTTATGGCCGTTCTGATGATGGAATACCGATTAAGGTCAAGGTAAGGTCCGGGAGATCGGTAGGCCTTGAAAGTGGTAGGGGTCTAAAAATTGGGTTTTAAGCCATATTTTCCACATTTGTACTTCACAGAAGCGCTTCAGATTGCTTGTGGTATTTTATAGCCTAGAGTAGAAAACATCCGAGCATAAATTATCGCTATACTGATCTTGACCTTGAAGTGTGACCTTGAAAACCGAAATGTCTGCGCTATATATGTCTTGTCCAAGCTGTATCTCGTGAACTAGAAGACAGAATCCCTTCAAATTTTGTGTGAGGATGTGGCACAGGGTGTGTAGGTGCATCACCCAAAGGTCACAAGGAGAACGGGGACCTAAGATGTGACGGGGAAGGGACGTACAGGGCGGAGCATGTACAGGGCGTAACCGGGAAAGGACATATCTGCTGCTCGGGGATGCCCTTGTTTTTTTTGTAGGTCCTAGAGTCTTGAAACGTGGCATGGAGGTACTTTGGCTTATGGCCGTTCTGATGATGGCATCCGAAGCGCTTCAGATTGTGTGTGGTACTGTATAACCTAGCGTAGAAAACATCCGAGCATAAATTATCGCCATGCTAACCTTGACCTTGACGTGTGACCGAGAAAACCGAAATTTCCTTCTTTGCGCTATATATTTCTTGTCCAAGCTGTATCTCGTGAACTAGAAGACAGAATTCCTTCAAATTTTGTGTCAGGATGTGACACTAAGAGTAGAACACATTCGTACATAAATTATCCCTCGGAAATACAATGTCGCCGAGCGGCAGACATGTTTTCTTCACCCTCCTATTTTTTGTGAAATACTGTATAGAATCACTCCACATTTTGTGTGTGTGTGTGGGGTGGGGCGGGGGTGTAAAAAGATTAAGGGTGTACATCCCGGTAAAGGAGGGGGTCTAATACTAAAAGTAAAAGACATCCTAGCACAAAATGTGCCACGTGGGGCTTATATGTCGCCGAGTGGCAGACATGTTTCAGTGTTAAGGGTGTGCACCCCACCAATTAAGGGTGTGCTTCCCGGAAAAGGATTTGCACCCAGTCAAGGGTGTGTAGGTGCATCACCCAAAGGTCACAAAGAGGACGGGGACCTAAGATGTGAAGGGGGAAGGGAGGTACAGGGCGGGGCAGGTACAGGGCGTAACCGGCAAAGGACATATCTGCCGCTCGGCGATGCCCTTGTCTTTTTGTCCTTTGCCGATCTACGATCGCAAAGGAGTCTATTTTCGTTCGTGTATGTTTATTTATTTATTTATTTTTCTTCTGTCTGTCTGTCCCAAGGATATCTCCCGAACCGCTTGACCTAATCGCTTCAAATTTTGTGTGGTGGTGTGTTACCATGAGAGTAAGGCATCCGCGCAAACATTCTCCGTCCTGACCTTGACCTTGGCGTATGACCTTGAAAACCGAAAAATCTTTAAGGGGCCATAACGTCCACACCGTTGGTCTTAGAGTCTTCAAATTTGGCATGTAGGTACTTTTACTTATGGCCTTTCTGATGATGGCATACCGATCAAGGTCAAGGTCAAGGTCAGGGAGATCTGTAGGCCTTGAAAGTGGTAGGGGTCTAAAAATTGGGTTTTCTACCATATTTTCCACATTTATACTTAACAAAGCGCTTCAGATGGTGTGTGGTACTGTATAACCTAGAGTAGAAAACACCCGAGCATAAATTATCGCCATGCTGACCTTGTTGTCCTTTGCCGATCTACGATCGCAAAGGAGTCTATTTTCGTTCGTGTATTTTTCTTTTTTTTCTTTTTTTTCCTGTCTGTCCCAAGGATATCTCCCGAACCTCTTGACCGAATCGCTTCCCATTTTGTGTGGTGGTGTGTCACCATGAGAGGAAGGCATCCGTGCAAAAAGTGTCGCCGTCCTGACCTTGACCTTGGCGTACGACCTTCAAAACCGAAAATCTTTAAGGGGCCATAACTTCCACACCGTTGGTCTTAGAGTCTTCCAAGTTGGCATGGAGGTACATTGGATTATGCCCGTTCTGATGATGGCATACCGATCAAGGTCAAGGTCAAGGTCCGGGAGATCGGTAGGCCTTGAAAGTGGTAGGGGTCTACAAATAGAGTTTTAAGCCATATTTTCCACATTTGTACTTGACAGAAACGCTTCAGATTGTGTGTGGTACTGTATACCCTAGAGTAGAAAACATCCGAGCATAAATTATTGCCATGCTGACCTTGACCTTGAAGTGTGACCTTGAAAATCGAAATTTCCTTCTTTACGCTATATATTTCTTGTTCAAGCTGTATCTCGTGAACTAGAAGACAGAATTCCTTCACAATGTGTGTCAGGATGTGACACTAAGAGTAGAACACATTCACCCTCCTATATATCGTGAAATACTGTATATAATCACTCCAAAGTTTGTGGAGGTGGGGGGGGGGGGGGGGGGGGGTAAAAAGAAGAGTAGAAGACATTGCAGTACAAATTGTGCCACGTGGGATTTTAATGTCGCCGAGCAGCAGACATGTCTCCGAGTTAAGAGTGTACACCCCACTCATTAAGGGTGTACATCCCGGTAAAGGAGGGGGTCTAATACTAAAAGTAAAAAACATCCTAGCACAAAATGTGCTACATGGGGCTTAAATGTCGCTGAGTGGCAGACATGTCTCAGTGTTAAGGGTGTGCACCCACCAATTAAGGATATATCTCCGAAAACGATTTGCACCCAGTCAAGGGTTTGTAGGTGCATCACACAAAGGTCACAAGGAGGATGGGGACCTAAGATGTGAGGGGGAAGGGAGGTACAGGGCGGGGCATGTACAGGGCATAATCGGCAAAGGACATATCTGCCGCCCGGCGATGCCCTTGTTTTTGTGGGTTTTTTTCTGTCTGTCGATCCCCAAGGATATCTCCCGAACCGCTTGACCGAATCGCTTCAAAGTTTGTGTGGTGGTGTGTTACCATGAGAGTAAGGCATCCGCGCAAACATTTTTGCCGTCTGACCTTGACCTTGGCGTATGACCTTGAAAATCGAAAATCTTTAAGGGGCCATAACTTCCACACCGTTCTGATGATGGCATACCGATCAAGGTCAAGGTCAAGGTCTGGGAGATCGGTAGGCCTTGAAAGTGGTAGGGATCTACAAATTGGGTTTTAAGCCATATTTTCCACATTTGTGCTTGACAGAAGCGCTTTAGATGGTGTGTGGTACTGTATAACCTAGAGTAGAAAACACCCGAGTATAAATTATCGCCAGGCTGTCCTTGACCTTGAAGTGTGACCTTGAAAACCGAAATGTCCTTCTTTGCGCTATATATTTATTGTCCAAGCTGTATCTCGTAAACTAGAAGACATAAGCTCTTCAAATTTTGTGTCAGGATGTGACACTAAGAGTATAAAACATTCGTACATAAATTATCCTTCAGAACTACAATGTTGCCGAGCGGCAGACATGTTTCCGTTTTTCTCCACCCTCGTATATCTCGTGAAATACTGTATAGAATCACTCCAAATTTTGTGTGTGGGTGAAAAAGGTGGAGTAGAAGACATTGCAGTACAAATTATGCCACGTGGGAGTTTCATGTCGCCGAGCGGCAGACATGTCTCCGAGTTAAAGGTGTACACCCCATTAAGGGTGTACACCCCACTAATTAAAGGTGTACATCCCGGTAAAGGAGGGGGTCTAATACTAAAAGTAAAAGACATCCTAGCACAAAATGTGCCATGTGGGGCTTAAATGTCGCCGAGTGGCAGACATGTCTCAGTGTTAAGGGTGTGCACCCCACCAATTAAGGGTCTGCATCCCCGAAAACGATTTGCACCCTGTCAAGGGTGCGTAGATGCTTCACCCAAAGGTCACAAGGAGGACGGGGACCTAAGATGTGAAGGGGAAAGGGAGGCACAGGGCGTGGCATGTACAGGGCGTAACCGGCAAAGGACATATCTGCCGCTCGGCGATGCCCTTGTTTTGTTTGTTTTGCTTTTGCTTGTTTTTGTAAAGAATCCTTCCTATATATATTATTTAGTGTGGTTTTATTCACTGCGTTATTTATTTCATCTTCATGTGCTTGTGTGAGTGTAGCGTTTTGATGCTTTTTAGTTCAATTATATAATTATTTACGCAGAAAATTTAAAACAAACAAACCATAGATAATATCGGCCATTAAAGTTACCAATACAGATCTTCATATGAAAAAATAATATGAAGCATTTGGTGTAAAATGGAAACTGCTCTCATTATATTCTGCTTCTTTTTCTTTCTTTGTGTGTGGGGGCGGGGGGTTCATACATTTACGCGTTGTTGTTTTTAAAATTTTAATTTTATAGATATACGTCTCTACCAAACAGAACCCTAACAACAAATCTTATGTTGACGTCAGTTTCTTTCCTAGGGGTCACAATTCTAACCCCACTGGATGACCAGAGATGCTGTGGTAGAAAGGAAACCAAAGAAGTTCATTTCAAGAAGCCATGGGAATAACCACAGCTGCTGCCTGAAGTGTGTACGTCTGTGTGTGTCTGTGTGTTGTTTTCTTTCATCTTCACCGGATTCACGTGCCTGAAGATTTCCGCCCATGACAGGCACTGGAGGTCGCAGGTCAGGGGCCATGGAGGGTCAAACCTATGACGTCATTGCTGCCAACTGCACACCTAAAGCTAAAGCTGTAAGTACATAATGTAGACAGGCCCTCATACAGAAATACACTCACAGATTCACTTACACATGTATTCTCACGCACGCACACACGCACGCACGCACGTACGCACGCACGCACACACAAGCACACAGTGACACACAGACAGACAGACACAGCCATGCACACACACATGCAAGCACACACACACATGCAAGCACACACACACACACACACACATATATATATGTACAGTCTATGTACATGGGCACTCACGTCACCAAGCACTTCAACTCACAAAACCACACGCTGCAAGACATGAAGTGCATGCCCATTGAGCAGATCCTCACAGACAACCATGCTCACAGACACAACAGAGAGCAATTTTGGATCAGCAAGCTCAAAACACTGTACCCCCAGGGCCTCAATACCCTTTGACTATATGGGCCAATGTTTTACACCATCCAGTCTCCACAAAAGACATGTCACCTACAATATGCATGCGGCTCACGTACTGAGCCCCATTGTGCAGTTGACGTACATTAAGGGGCAGATGGTTGATGCTGGAGATCTTGCACAACGGACAGTGAGCCAGTTTCCACATTAGAAAGT
>JAGGCT020000687.1:0-50000 GCA_017654935.2 Phymorhynchus buccinoides | reverse complement strand
TCTGGTTCTGGTTGGGATATATTGATGAGGCCTTAAAAGCACTATAGCTCAATGGAATTGGGAGAGCGCACTGAGGGTTAGAAGAATAACATTATTAGAATCAATGATCTAACAATCCTTGCTGTCTGGATGTTACCAAAATGCCTAAATGTCACAGTGATTACTACGCAGCCTACCAACCTTGCAAAGAATGGTAACAGAGGCAGTGAGTGAGTTCACAATGATCCCCACCAGTAGTGTACAGACCTGCCAACCTTTCCGCTCATACAACATTTCTTCCGCCATAACATTCTGCTTTCAAAACTTTAAAAAAAAGTTTTTTTGAACACATAAATTCATCGTCTTATATACAGAGTAGCACAGCTGCTGCGCGTATAACCGACTTTCCAGTTTCTGTTTGCACACTTCCGTCAAGATGGCGATTGACACATCGATGTGTGTGAGACTCTGGGGAGAAAAGAAAGAGAATAGACCAATATTTCTGCCAAGATTACATGGAAAAGTATCTGTGCATTCAGAGATCAAGAAAGTGTGCATCATGCTAGCTGTATGATGTGGTCACTACACTTAAAAGTCTCCTATGGAGGGTGTCAAGACGCGTCAAGACATCAAATGCCACATTACTTATCGTCTTATCGAAACTGCAAACTCCCAGACTTCGTCTTCCACCGTTACCGACTTTTTCAAGCCAACGGAAGGAAAGGAGAACAAAGATAAGAAGAAGATGAACTTAAACTGATTCATTATCTTCCTTCCAAGTCTTATTATTTAAGTCATCTATGGCACCAACCGTCTTGGTCTGCCCAAATAAAAAGGACAGAGGAACAAACCAAAAGCTTCTACTGTGTTACTGTTAGGAATAGTTGTGACACTTCCAGACAAGACTAGTTTTAAACAAGACAAGTTCACAAGGATGAAAATTGCTTGCTTCAAATTATGTTTACGCACGAAAGGTAAGATGCCGCGTCAAAATTCCTCTTAGCTCCCCAAAATTCCTCTTAGTCTTTCCTGCTACAAATATTCCTCTTTGGTCTGTTAGGGTCTGAGTGTAGGTGAAAGGGTGGGAGTGAAAAACCAGCTTCAGTCAGCCGCAGACTGTGAACTCTTTGTATATTCAGGCTTTTTTATCTTGCTGAAATAAAACAAAACTTTACAATTTTTTTTAATCACAAATGCTTTGTCATAAAATCCTTATCCTTGTGAAAATATTTCAGACATTATATTTCAGCCATTGTAACTTGTGTTCCATTTTCTTTTTGAGAGGTCTCACAGAAACAAATCAATGCGCTCTCTAAGTTTATCTAAAAAAGGAATCAAAAAGGAAATAGAGCTATCTGTAAAACATAAGCGATCAGCAGAAGTAAAGGTCACTGATGCCCTGGGGACAAAGGCAATAACTGAATGGCTCAACAAGATAAATGTAAACAGCGACAAGAGACAAAAGTTGAAATAGAAGAGTATTTTCCAAGAGCCACTATCAGCCTTCTTTATTCCGTGTGTGTTAGTGCCTACTGGCTCAACACACCTCGAAATACACCAGGTATGATCATTACCAGCCAATAACAAGAAAGTTGATTGATCAATTATGCGTAATGAGATAAACACTGCACTGTCAATTGAGAAAAACTGAGCAACTGTATGATGAACATCAACAGTCAGTGAACTTCAAATGAACTGCACACTGTGTGTAAGATGGATATGGACACAGTCAATGGAGAGCAAATAAACAGCACTATATAAGTACAATGTGACAGATATCAGCAGTCAGTTGACTCCATTACATCTATGATAGAAACCGTCCAAGGACAAACAACTGCATTATGTAAGTAAACAGATGCACATTGCCCTTTGAGCGGAGAGAGGAAAGTCAATCAGTAGTATTCTTTGTACAGAGAGGTGAACATGGCGGTCAGGTTGTTCAGGCCCAAGATGTAGTCCCTGTCGGGGCCCTCATGCAGCACGCTGTCATGCAAACCGCTGTGGGTGGTGTGGGCAAAGTCGATCATCCGCACGTCCACCTTACAGGGGCTGTCCAACATATCTAACCTAGAGGGGTTCTCCTTCAAGGAGCTTTCCCTCTCAGGAATAGAGTCACGACCAGCACCATCTTTGTTCAAGACACCCACTAATGTTGAGGCACATTGTTTTGAGTGCTGTTGGCTACTCTCTTTGCGATGTGGGCCGGGGTCATCATCAGTCATCCGAGATGAACTGGGCAAAAGCTCTCGCTCTGTTTCTTTGTCGACATTCTGTGACAGATTCTGACCTACGCTCACCCTAGGTCTGTGCTTACCTTTTTCTCTCCCGTCTTTGTCATACTCTAAACCATGCTCAGTTTTCTTTGTCTCCATCTTTACCACCCCTTTAGGAGCAGGCGCCTTCAAGTTGAGCTCAGCAGTAGGGGAGGCAGGAGAGGAGGAAGGAGAAGAGCACAGCCCGTCGTACATGATCAGCAGAGAGCTGGCATAGAAGCGGAAAGAGTGGAGCTCGTTGAGGCTGTCGATCAGGACGTGGAGTCGGGACAGGATGGGGGACAGCAGTTCGCATCTCATCTCCCGCCCGTTGTGCAGGAAGTCTCGCAGTACCTCATAGAATGTAGCGTCGGTCAGCGTTCGCCCGTGGTACTTGTCCAGGCTTTTGTAGGCTCCCGTGGTCTCCTGGTATACCTGAACCATTATCACCACAAAACAAACTATGTTGCGAGGTTGAGCGACTATTTCTATTACCCAAGGTATTCAATGGCTTTCACAATACATCAATGTCAGCAGAAATATTAAGTAATCAGTCGCTAATTGACAAGAATCTTTGTGAAACTTTTCAGTTGTTACAACAATACAAGAGACTGTCAGAAATCTCTAATGTTATATATTATTGACAATCTATTAAGGAGATCTAAAAGAAAAGACAGAGGAAGCAAGTCTACCATTTGCTAAACATTCAAAGCACAAAGAATTTGATACACACCTTAGCCTGCATTCTATATAGCCTCAGTACCAGCCTGTCGGAGGTGGTCAAGTTATATTAAATACATATATAAGTTGTGCACTAAAATATTCATACACACACACACACACACACACACACACACTACATAATTGCATTCTTGAAATCTTTACATCCTTAGGTCCAGCCTACAGGAGGTGGTCATGTTACATTTGTACTTAAAAGTTCACAATTACACACAATAAACTATACAAACGCACACTACTAATTATACACACACCTGCACTCCACACAACCTGAGGCCCAGGCTGCGCAAGGGGGTCATGTTACACTCTTACAGTTCACACACTATAAACTATACACATTACAAACTACACACACACACATGCACACTACAAAATACACACACACACACTACAAGTACAAACTACACACACACACCACACTACACACCTGCATTCCACACAGCCTAAGACCCAGGCTGCGGGAGGTGGTCATGTTACACTTGCAGGACTGGCTGGCCATCTTCTTGGGGCTAGCATCATCCCCATGCAGGCGGGAGCCCACCTTCAGGTCCAGGATGCAGGGCCGGGAGAACCGCGCCACCATGTTCTCCAGCACCAGGAAGGCTGTTGTCTTGGGTCAAGGTCCATGGCAAATGGCCGTTTGTAACCTGTGCAGCTAACAGAGGTTCAAGCTCGACGAGGTACACAAACAAACCTGAAACTACAATTCCTAAAAAACACAAAACTATATGAAACCAAGAAAAACCCAATAACCTGAAACTTGATTTCATATTTCTTAAACCTCAAAACCGTAAAACCATCAAAAAGAAAAATATTGTTAAGTGCAAAGAGGGGGTTGGGGGAGGGCAGGGAAAGGAGGGGACATGTTTTAGAAAACACTTGCCTTTGGAACAAAATTACATCAGTGCTTTCAAAACCTGCAACGCAGTAATCAGTAATAATAATACCCCCTGAATTTAATATGTGGAACAAGGATACGACAGCCAGAGGACGAGGGCTGAGACTTCCTCATTTTGTCCAGGAGGCGGGTATGCAGATTGAAGCCCCAGGGGTTTAGCGGCTGAGTGGTCACTTTCTGACCGAGGTCTGGGTTCGGGTCTGCATTCGTCTGGGCCAGAGCCTGGTCATCTGGGGCCACCAGAAACCTGCTGTGGGCCCCTTGGCCCCCTGTCACCTTGTATTCCCCATCCTCTGTCAGTCGCACCACACACCTGTTGAAATATTTGACAGTATTTTAACAAACTGGCAAAAAAGCCCTTATAGTCTAAAAGGCAGCTGCTTTGAAGTGTTTTTTCAAAGAAGGAGATTCAAAGTAATATACCATATAATGAAACCACAAATGTTCCAGCATCAAAACTCCCTCTCTCTCTCTCTCTCTCTCTAACACACACACACACACACAGAGAGAGACACACACACGTGACACACAGCTAGATCAAAAACAAAGAGACTGACCGTGAAGAGGGTCGTGAAGGGAAAGGGGCATGGTCCAGGGCCGACGACGTCAAATCCTGCTCACTGCTGCTGGACATAGGAGTGGACACACAACTGCTGAAGCCAGAGGTCAAGGCCCAACCCTCCACCTCCTCACCCACCATCCCACCACCACCATCCTCAGCCTGTTTCATGGCCTCGTCCCTCAAAGGTTCAGTGCTTTTGTCTTCAACTACACCGACACACTCTTTACCCGAAAACCAGGAATTGGAATTAGACGAAAGCGAGTCTGACTTTCTAGTTATGCTCTGCTCAACCGGACGTCTGTGAACCTTGCTTTTGTTGTTGTCGGCCAACCTGTTGGGTGGTTGGAAAGTGGTTGTCGCCTTAGTCGTTGATGAAGTCAAACTTTTTTTCTTCTGGTTGTCTACTATCACATCCTCCGCTGTTTCTTTTCCGCTCCTGTTGTTGTTAACTTTTTCAGACCCAGTAGTAGTATCTGGTTCAGGAGGTTCTGAGATGTTGCTGTTCTCTTCCTGGTTCTTGCCGGCATGGTGGCTGCGGGGTGAGGAAGATGTTGGGAGGGGGGCCTGAGCGTTGTCCACTAGGTGCCGAGGAGGAGAGGGGTTGGGGTTGGGGTCGGGGTCGAGGTCAGTGTCCGGGTAGTACCCCCACAGGTTCAGGGATCCGTCCTCCCCTTCCTCCAGACGCACATACAGCACTCCTGTGGGTGGAGAGGGCACACAATCACTGTCATAAGTAAGAAAGCTGGTTGATTAAAGGTTTGTGTATGTGTGTGTATAAATATGTGGGGGGGGAGAGGGTGGCTGTGCGTGCGCATGCACAAGTGTGTGATTTAACGTCTATCCTAGTACTATACATGTGATTAGATGAAAAAGGAAAAAAAAAAAAAATAATAAAAAAATGGTTGATTGTGGCCCCAAAAGGTAAAACTACAACAAATGTTTCACAAGTAAAATTTGAATGGAAAAAAAAAAATGCATTAAAAACATATTTGAAACAAATAGATGAATTCTGATTTCCAAAGATCAACCACACTTGAAAGGAAAACTTTGTAAATGATGCTGTAAACTTTTACCAGTTTACATGAACATCTGTTCCTGGTTTAGAGAGTTACTCTGTAAGCCGTTAAAAAAGTACAAAATTAAAATAATATGATAATGCCTACCAACCCCAAAACAGAAAAGAAAAGGGGGTATCTTACCCTTGCACAAAATTAATTTCAAATCCTTTCATTATTTTTTAAGTTATGCAAGAGAGACAGAAAATAGACAAAACACATTCAGTCCCTGCCTGAGATTATTATTGGTAGAAACGACAAATAAACAAAAACAGACATGCACAATATGATTTATCAAAGCATTGCTGAAAACATCAGTAGATCAAATAAATGAGAATCAATAATTAGGTGAAGCAGTAAGGTACAGCAACTTGGGTGTATTCTGGCTGTGAGTAATCCCTGTCTCTTGACCAGTTCAGGACAATATCATGTTCTACGACAGCCAGAAATCTTGATAAGTCCAGCCGCTCACGAAAGGTGTTCTGTCGCTTGATTGTCTGGTTAAGAGCCTCTAGACCATTGTTAGTGGATGGAAATCCTGGCGCATATCCTTCGTACCAAGTTGCATTGCGATCAAGCCATGAACCCTAGAAATACTCCAAGAATGAAGCCAAGCCATCTTTCTCAGAAGCTTCCCACTTGGCTACAAAGAGTGCGTTTGCGTGGTAAAAGGCATCTTCATCTGGGCAAAGCTGCAACTGGCAGATGTCTTCACGGATAGCCTGCCAAGTAGCCTTGTCTTTGATTCTCAGAAGATGTCTATCAACATTCATGATCACATGCGCCCAGCAGGTTATGGTCCTCTCCGGTTCATGCCCAAAGGCAGAAGTGTAGCCGTTCTTGATGGCTGCAGCAGCATCAGCAATGAGATGAGATGGCGCAAAACTGTCGTGGTTATCTGAAGTGACGAGGCTGACACATTGGGCAATGGAAGAAAACAAAAACTGGAAATCTTCCTTCGTTTCATTCATTGGATTCATTCATTGGTCCCAGTGGATGAAGCTTTCGATTAGCATCTGTATACCCCAAGATCAGAACTGGATAACCCTGCCATATCAATTTGTATGTTGTATCTGCATGAACGTTCTTTGTGTCTGCTCCAAGTATCAAGAGACGCTTTGTTGTAATGCACAATCTGTAAAAAGCAGCCTCTTTGGAGCTAACATTTGTGTGGCCAAAGGAACACTCAAACCCACACACAAAAGGTTGATTTTCATCATCTGGGACTGTTTTTCGCGCTTCTGCCCATGCACTCAAGCCACCAAGGGAAATTGTGTGTTTTCCATATTCTCGGTTTCTAAGGGAAACAAGGTAGTTTGCCAGCTGGGATTTTGAAGGGAGGTTTGCACAACCCCTGTTGCGCAGAGCCACAAGAAGTCCTCTTGGCTTTCGGACTCCATCACTGAACAGTGCATCTATAGTTTATTTGGTCTTTGGGTGAATACCACGAGTCAGTGCTCCTGGGTTTGTTGAGTGCTCGTGTTCCCCAGTTGAAAACATGGCAATGCCATCATCCCCAGCTTTGTAGAGCAGGAATACCTCTGCTGGGCACCAGGTTCCTTTTCTACACTTGTAGTATACTTTCCTCCCTTCAGACGTCTTGTGGGTTCTGGAGATGGCCCAGTCATCCTGAAACAAAACAATGGTTCTTTGTAGCAGTAAATCGTCATCAACATCATCATCATCATCATCATCATCATCCCCATCATCATCATCAGCAGCAGCAGCAGCAGCATTAACATCATCATCAGTTCACCACCAGATGCAGTAACACCATAATCATCATCAGTAAACATCACCATCGTGCACCATCATCATCACCATCATCAATAATTCATTCATTATCATCATCACCATGCATTCATTCCTTCACTAGATAAACCCGTCCTCCGCACGGCAGCATGAAGCATCTGCGTTCATAATTGATAGGAACCTGTCTGAGCGATCGAAGAAGAAAAAGAAGAAGAAGAAGAAGAACTGGTTAGATGTAAATAATGAAGAGACGAGACCAAAAAATATGTGGTGGTGCCCCCTCACTTCCGCCCACTCCCCTCTCCTTTAAAAAAGATGATGACCCCCCCCCCCCCCCCCCCAAAAAAAAAATGTGGCGAGGGGCCGACTCGAACCCGCGACCACGGACGTGTGTAGAGGTGCGTGCCGCGACCTACTGATTTGCGGACGCGCCGCTTTACCTATTGAGCTATCAAGGCTTCTTAGAGAGTCGATGTACAAAAATTATTATAAGAGGAAGAAGGGAAAGCCACCTGACCCAGCTTCATGAAAGCAATTGCAATCCTCGCACAGAACAGACTTAGGTTTCGTCACTTTGAGAAAAGTAGGTGCCTAAATGTTGTGAAAACACACACACACACACACACACACACACTGTAGTAGACAGCACACACTTAATCATTGCTTGCTCGGTTTCCTGTCAATTCATTCAATAGCGTTGTTCTCCGTTATGCACCTTTCAAAACAAATATGGTTAGACCAAACACCAAACTTCCAGAACGTAGAGGAACTATTTGTAAAAAAGCCCTACTCGCCTCCCTCTTCTCCTTCCTAGCCACCCCTCCCCCTCCCCCTCTCCCTTCTTCTAACCAAAGCAACCATAGAAGTTTCTAGGTGCAGTGAGTTAGGCCTAGCCTCAGCTTTTTGTTATCACACGCACAGTCTAAAAATGAACCGTTTTTAGCAGACGACCTATTCTGCTACTCAGGCATCGTGTTTGCCCCCCCTCGGTATGTACGAAGGGGCCCGATTAAGGATTAATCCACTATTGTTTTTGAAAACATTTTGGCAGTTTGAGTGTTTTTACCTGGTGATTGTTGTTGTGGGCCTCCGACATAAAGGTCATACAGGGATCACGGCTGTTCCCTCAAGCACAAAAAATCTAAGTTTCGCGTCACGGCTATTCCAGTCACGGCTATTCCGTGAAACTGTCTTTCTTTAAAATCACTCCCTCCATTAAGCAAATTTTATGTGAAATCCCGGCTTTAAACGACGACTTGGCGAATTTCACTTGGAAGAACTGTTAAGCACCTACACGTGCCCCTATATTTCACAGTTGAAGGCAAAAATCGCCGCGACTTAGGAGAAAATAGAGATTAAAAATTCTTATCAGCACACGTATTAAAATATAGATTATTATCATCATCATCATCATTCATTCATTCATCATGATGATTCTCACCTTCGTAACAAACTCTTGTGCCTGGTCCTTTGTTGGAAAGTCATTCAGTTTAGTCCAGTTCTTCCCATCTCCTCTCCTTCTCTTTGGTGGCGGTATGTCTTCATCTGTCGAGTCATGCTGCGGCTCAGAGAAAGGTTCAATAGTTTCAAACTCTTCTTCCATTGTTGTCTCTTTTAGTGGCAGCTGGATGCAGTTGAAATGTGATCGAAGTGGTTATACCTGCACTCACTAGTCAGTGATCTCAACTCACAACTTCCTTCACTTGAAGACCAGTAACACTGAGTACTGCTGGATGCAGTTGAAATGTGATCAAATTGGTTATACCTATACCCACTAGTCAGTGATCTCAGCTCACAACTTCTTTCACTTGAAGACCAGTAACACTGAGTACTGATCAATCACTGCTTTTGGTGCCCAAATGTATTTATTCTGATGCTCAGTGTACTTTGAGCAATACTTCTGGTGGTGATATAATTTTCCTGGTGTTCAACTACATTTTCTGGTGATGAACCATCTAATTTGGCAGTGGCGACATTTCAATTGATGCTAAATAATTGATTTGGTGCTGGATAATTTTTGGGGGTTTTGTTCTACCTACCGTATTTTTCTGACTATAAGGCGCACCTTTGTATAAGGCGCACCTTTGTATAAGGCGCACCTTTGTATAAGGCGCACCTTTGTATAAGGCGCACCCCCAAAATTGTACCCAAATTTCAGATTTTGTTATTATATTTTCTTACTATTTTATCAGCCACATTATAAGGCGCAGGGGTCTGAGTCTGGGGAAAAAGTATCGCCCTACAGTCAGAAAAATATGGTAATTTGATGGTCAAGAAACAAAATTTGGTGCTGCAATCATCTAATTTGGTTGAGCAATAAATGGTAGCCATTTTTTATTTTCTTTGTCTGACTCAGTGCAGCATCTTGTGAACAACTGCAGCAATTCACTTCAGGTTTGCTACACAAGCAGAGGTATACTGCAGAAACTGATGTATACCGAAAGTATTGTGACATAGTGATAAGTCATAGTTCAACCCCTTCAATGCCATGGCCATTTTGAATTCAGAGATGGGATACCTAAATAAAAAAAGTTTTAGCCAGATACATATTGATTTAAAGAAGGCACAACCTGTCTTATTATTAAGCATAAATGAACACAAATTAAGCCATTGAAAAGGATTTAAGATATGAAATCAATGGTAAACCCCTGCATAAACAAAAATCTTTAAATGGGACATTAATATATGTACGAAATGTGACCCAGCATCATGAAAGGGACATTAAGTCGCTGGGCTAGTTTATCACAACAGGCTTACAAAGTCAAAAATCTCATTTTTTAAAATCAATTTTGAGTTATGGGTATGTATGTGTTCTCTAACATCTTATCTTTCATACTTACCAAGGATAATCTTTAATATCGTTGGCCGCATGCAAAAGAGTTGTAAGTCGAAAGACGTCACTTCGCATGGGGAATGGAAAACTTAATATTTTGGTCATTTCAGGTCAAATTACATCATGTTTTGTTCACTTAGCATCACCATTGGTGCTTTATGGTGTTTTTATTGGTCTCCATCTCTCTGCTGAACAAATGAATGTGTTTCTAAGTGAATGGCAGTATGTGTGTGCTAAGCGATTTTGGTGAGTGATAGAGAAGTGTGCTCTCTCTCTCTCTCTCCCCCTCTCTCTCTTGCTCGCTCCCTCCCTCCTTCCCCTGTCTCCCTTCCCCCTCTGTCCCCCCCACCTCTCTCTCTGGATGACTGCGTGCATGCTGTATGGAGTGGGTGAGGGAAGGGTGTGCGCGCATTTTCTGTTTGTTGCGCTGTTGTTGATATTTGATCATTTGATTAATTTTATGTGATGTGTATGACTTTTTTTTCTTTTTTTGTTAAATAGTATTTCTTGTTTAGCACTTAATTAATTAATGATGTGATAATAATATTCTAAAATATGTTTGGTTATAACTGGATTTGCATTTTATGATGTGTATGAGATGCTATTTTATTGTATTTTTTGTTTTAGTACTTAATGATGTCATAATAATATTCCCTTTTTACATGCATTTATCATGAAATTGTATGTGTTTCCTGGTCTTAGTATATTCCTCTCTCCCCTCTTTCTCTGCCTCCCCTTCCCTCTCTTTCCATCTCTGTGTGTAGGCCTATCATCTATACCTTTTAAACTCTTATTTGGTTGTATCGAAATGCGTGTTTTTTAAAAATATTTTTGATGTGATATGTTCTTTTTCATTTTATCCCATCGCTTTTATATGATGTATTATGTTATAATTAGGTCTATATTATTATATATTTATGAGATGTACAGATGCATTGTTATAGTAAAAAAATATTCTTCTCCATTTTACATGTTATTTAAAATTCTGTGTTTGTTTATTTAATATTATCTTCTTAAATGTATGTGATTTTATGCCATGCCACAACATCATTTCTCTTTATGAGATAATAAAGTAGTCTTGAGTCTTGAGTTATCTTGCAAATTCTTGTTTTACAGCTTTGTTAAATGATGCTCTTTGACTTGATCAACGGTAAGTCCAACACAACAAAGTTGACCAATTTTGAGTAACATCTCTTTTGCATGCGGACGGCAATATGGTCTCTAAATGGTCTTATATAAGTGTTTCAAAATGAGTAGTTCAATGCTTTTTCTTCAGCTAGGCTAGACTTGACACTTAAATGTCCCTTTCGTGGTGCTGGGTCACAAATATGACGGGCATATCTGTCATGGGGAAGTGAAAGGGTTAAGGTGCAAGGGTTAAAATCAGGAAAAACAGTTAATAGAATACGCTATCCAGAGCTCTGGGAACTGACCAGCAAAGTGTGGGGTGAAAGGGCGCAGAGAGGGGGGCAGGGTGAGGTAGAGCTGGTGCTCGCGGGGGATCAGGGGCTTGCACAGGGTATGGGGGTCCAGCATCAGCATGGACGACCGCCCCGCCACCTGGTGGCCAAACGGCTCCAGCGGCACCGGCTCCGGCTTGAGCCGCACCCTGGACGACGTCTCCGGCAGTCGCATTGTCACCGACGGCGTTGACCTCTCCTCCGCATCCCGTCTCCTCTTACTCTTAGGAAGCTGAACACACACAACACTACATCGATAGGAACCATAAGTGAAAAACATGTTGGGTTTTACTTTTATACATATCTTTTATCTTTAACACTTTTCAAACAGATATGATTACACTAAGAACTAGTGTAAGGCAGACATGTCGTTCGCTCATTTCGCCCCAAATCTGCCTCGCTCCCTACCTCCCCATCCCCACTCCCAGTGCATCTTAGGCCCCGCCTTCTTTGACACTTCCACACAACCTTGTCCTTTGAAGCGATTCTGTCCAGCGGCTTACGAGATACAGCCACGAGAGATAGAAAAACAACAAGGTGAAAGGAGAAAGAAAACGAGAAATTACAAAAGAGAAAGAAAAAAACTGATGATGAACAGTTTAAATAACATTTTAAAAGAATGAAGAATGAATAGAAAAGAAAGAAAGAAAGTATACAATGTCAGAATTTGACAAGTGAAAGACTGAAACGCATTTAAACCTTTTTGTCTGTCTGTGTCCGTCTGTTTGTCTCTTCTCTCTCTCACTCACTCTCTCTCCAAGTCCAAGTCTGTCCAATATACACCCATGTACACATGTAAGCTTAAATGTATGCACACACGCACACGAACACACAAACACAGTGTGACACACACAACAACAACACACAACACACACACAATCATATCTAACCTACACACACAAAAAGATAACCGAAACTGTCCCCAAAACAGCCTATGTACAACAAACACCACATCCTAGCAATGAACTTGAAAAGGTCATGTTTGGTAGCAAAGCTGTAGTTTAGACACCCTCCTCATGTTTCCAACTCTTACTCTCAAGGTCTAGTTCTTTCAGTTTCATAACATTAACAATAACCCTCGGCTGAACTGTTCAATGCTGTATTGTTAAATGTAGATAACATGGGGGAAAAAATCAATGCGAAAATTTAAGGGGGGGTCTAAACTACTACATTGCCCAGGTTTGTACCTAAAAAATATGCAGTAGCTCAGGGGGTCTGTGACATGGGTGTCATTTGTGTGTGTGTGACCTCACACGATAAGTGACCTCAGCGAAGGGAAAAAACACTACAGCTGAGTGAGCTTTAAAATTGAGTAACTCCCACAGTTAACCACACAGAACAGACACACACAGCCCACAGAAAAACCCCACTGAGAAAGGACTAACCTATGATAATGCTTCATCGCTGATTTTATATTATATGACTGTCTTCCTTCTTGTTCAGTCAAAGTGTTTTTATACAACTGTTTCTCAATACACAGATCCTGCTCCCTTCCCCTCCTTGACACATTATCAACCCCACCCCTTGTTCCTTACCTGTCCTTGCCCCCACTCTCTCTCTGTGCTCCCTCTCTCTTTTCCCCCCCTTGTTCTAGCTTCCTGGCATCTGCCTTTGTCCTCTTTTTAATTTTACCCTCACTTCCATGTTCTTGCACAATATTCTCAAGGGTGTTTTGTGTGCGATTTTTTTGAGAATCAGTATTTCATTTTTGTTTTTCTCCATTGACAAAATAAATTAGTTTGATCCTCTCTCTCTCTCTCTCTCTCTCTCTCTCTCTCTCTCTCTCTCTCTCTCTCTCTCTCTCTCTCTCTCTCTCTCACGCACACGCACACGCACACACTACACAACATACACACACTTACTTACTTAACCTCAGTTTCAGTTGTGTCAGAATCTATCTATCGAGTTTTTAATATTTCCACACATTTAAAAACATTATCAAAAGGAGCAGATTTGTTTTCCATTGACCTTAATAATTAGCACCATCAGGTGTTTTTTTATGAAACTGACAGAAGTAAAAGATACATAACAACACACACAAAATATTCTTTCAAATGTTTTATTGATAGTTATCTGATCAACCAAGTTTCAAGCGCTAAACACAGCTCTAACTTAAATCTATATATTTTTTCTATGAATATTCAATCATTCTTATCACATATTTCTAAACAATTAATCAAATAGGTAACATTGCCATATTCATGCAGCTGTTTATAATTTCACGGTAAAGCAGTTTTTCTTTCTTTCTTACAAAAAGCCCCACAAAAATGCTGAAACCTCAATAGACATTAAAAGAGGCATGTTTAGCACAATCCGAATCGCTTTTAAACCACAAACACAGTTGCTGCACCACTAAACTTAGTTTATTGTTGAATGCCAATGTACAAGTTGTACAATAAAACCTCATAAAAAAATTTTTTAAACATGTTGAATCTCATACATTAAAAAAACAACTCAGCAGAATTGAAAGCAGAAAATAGAAAGAAGAAAAAAAATGAAACCAATAACATTTCAAACACACTGTAACACATTTCTTGAACTCCAATGTTCTTCTCCCTTCCCTTTCAAACCCCCACACTTCCTCATTCTTGCCCACCCTTTCATATTTTCTCCCCTTTCATAACACAGCTAGAGGATGAAAATTATAATAATGGCTATCTGAATATCCTTAGCTCTGTCAGCGGCTGTCCACAGAGTATAAATGCTAGGTGATGATGCCAGCAATGTCATACATTTATATAGTACAACCCAGTCACAGAAGGTGAATATATCAACACTGCTAATGACAGTCAGCATGCAATGCGAAAAGGCCATAACTAAAACACCAATGATATGGGCGTGTACAAGTATTGCTGCAGTGTGTGTGTGTGTGTGTGTGTGTGTTTGCATGCCTGATTATCCATCATCTATCTCTTTGCTTTCGTTTTCAATGGACTCTCTCTCTCTCTCTCTCTCTCTCTCTCTCTCTCTCTCTCTCTCTCTCTCTCTCTCTCTCTCTCTCTCTCTCTCTGTGTGCGTCTCTCTCTCTCTCTGTGTCTCTAACTCTCTCTCTCTCGTGTGTGTGCGTGCGTGCGTTCGTGCGTGCGTGTGCGCGTATCTAGTTTAGAAACACTATGTTTGTGTCCTGCAAATTTAAGTAGGTGGACGTGAGTGGTCACATGCATCATGCATACACATAATATATGCATAATGTATGCATTTGAATGCCAACATGAATAATATCATGAGCACCCAGACACCCTTGAGGGTATGATAGTAGAATCTACGTTACTTTTACCCATGTGGGCGTCTGCTGGCACAAATACAATACATGCATGTAATAACAAGATCAGGCGGGATTTGCCTTCATTAATACATGTACATGCCAACTGATGACTGGACTAAACTGACATTTATCAACTAATTAACTGGAATTAAAAGGTCCAAATCAGGGCACCTGAGGTCAACTAATCCATCCCAGTTATCCATGAGCTTCCTACAAATTAACACCACCATTACCTGTCTTATGTCCAAAATACAGATCCATAAACTACATGTTTTCCAACACAATAATCACCATCTAGTATTTGCTGTCTTATTAAGTTGTAGAAACAAAAAGTATTCAGTTGTAGAAGGAAACATGCAATATAATCTTACAGGCAAGTTTGTTCATATGCTAAATCATATAGTAAAAAGCCAACGGACGCTGTACTGACAGAGTGCATATATATAGTTTGAGCTTCTCCACCTGCACCATAAAAACATTTTGACCCAGCCCGCTGGAATAGAAGCTGCCCCCTATGCTATTTTGCACTCATAGTCGGAAGCAACTGACTACACTTACATTGTTTGAGTGCTCCTAAATGCACATATTACCGAACACTGTGCACACTAATAAACACACCAAAATACACAAGCACAAACTTTTGTGCATCCATACATGTGAGAATGCACAAAAACAATAACACACACACAGTCACACATGCAGAACAGTCACACACACACACACACACACACACACACACACAGAGTGAGAGATGAGAGAGAGAGAGAGAGAGAGAGAGAGAGAGAGAGAGAGAGAGAGAGAGAGAGAGAGAGAGAGAGAGAGAGAGAGAGAGAGAGAGAGAGAGAGAGAGAGAGAGAGATTTCTGCATGCTCATACAAATATAAAATAAAACAAACAAGCAAACAAACAAAAATAGTTTCTCATCTGACAGTCACATTATGACAAAGTTGAAAGAAAGGTCCAGATCATATTGTAGATCATATTGTAGATCATATTTGTAGATCATATTGTATATTGTAGATCATATTGTAGATCATATTTGTAGATCATATTTGTAGATCATATTGTAGATCATATTGTAGATCATATTTGTAGATCATATTGTAGATCATATTTGTAGATCATTTAAAGTAAAGCGCTATATAAATGTACATACTTTTTATTATTATTATCAAATGTTCCATTCTACATATATGGACATATATCTACTATTTTTCCCCCAAAATTTCTCAGTAGATTTCTTTTCAATGTTCTTTTTAGGACTCTCTCTCTCTCTCTCGTAACACACACACACACACACACACACACACACACATATACACACACACATACACACACACACGTACACACGCACACACACGCACACACATGTATGTGTACAAACACTTTCAGGCTCCCCTTTCCTGTCAGAGGATAATTTGAGCCGCCTGAGTAGAGACCACATAATAACACTTTTTAACGGGGGGGGGGGTCAAAATGAAGAAAGAACTGGTTCAAGCAAGTTAAGTCCAGCAGCAACCTACAAATGTACAATTATCCTAATATTTATTCCTATTGTCCTAATCATACATAAATTTGTTTCTTCATCCTGGGGGTAGAGGGGGGAAAGGCTGTTGTTCATACTTTCTGTTTTGTGGCCTGTTTGTGGAGGACTTAAAATTCCTCCACTGACTCTCGGCACTGAAACTTGTAACACAGTACTGGTTTCAAGGTTGTTCCACTTCCATTTCTTGATCAATGTTTCTGGGGGGAAAACTGTAGGGTTGTTTTGGCAGGCTGTGGCATTGATAGCACTTTGATGATGTCAGTTGGGCTGAGTGAACTACTTCTTATTATTATTATTATTCTTCGCCTCAGGCAGCCAACTTCATTCGGCTGAAGATTCTGCTGCACTTTGGGTGGTAGTAAGAAGACAAGAACTGAAGAAGTTAGAATGAATAGAGGATAGGACTAGGACAGTAGGAGTAATGGAAAAGACAGTAAAAATACATTAAAACCTAGTGTGGTTCTATGGGATTTGTTTGGGGGGAGTGGACCATCTATATTATAATACGCATGCCGACAAGAATTTGTAATCTCTATTTTCTCCTAAGTTGCGGCGATTTTTGCTTTCAACTGTGAAATATAGGGGCACGTGTAGGTGCTTAACAGTTCTTCCAAGTGAAATTCGCCAAGTCGTCGTTTAAAGCCGGGATTTCACATAAAAGTTGCTTAACGGAGGGAGTGATTTGAAAGAAAGAGTTTCACGGCAGTGGAATAGCCGTGACGTCTAGCAAAATGTGTCGTCTGCTAAACACGGTCATGAATTGACAGAAACCGAGCAAGCATTGATTAAGTGTGTGCTGTCTACTACAGTGTGTGTGTGTGTGTGTTTTCACAACATTTATTTTTCTCAAAGTGACAAAACCTAAGTCGGTTCTGTGCGAGGCTTACAATTGCTTTCATGAAGCTGCGTCAGGTGTCTTGACTGCTTTCCCTTCTTTCTCCCTTCTTCCTCCCTTCTTCCTCTTATAATAATTTTTTTACATTGACTGCCGTACAAGCCTTGAAACGGCGCAAATCAGTAGATCGAGGCACGTCCGTGGTCGCGGGTTCGAGTCTGCCCCTAGCCACAATTTTTTTGTTCTCGGGAGGAGGGGCATCATTTTTTTTTAAAGGAGAGGGGAGTGGGCGGAAGGGATGGGGCACCACCACATATTTTTGGGTCTCTTTTCTTCATTATTTACATCTAACCAGTTCTTCTTCTTCTTCCATCGCTCAGACAGGTTCCTATCAATTATGAACGCAGATGCTTCATGCTGCCGTGCAGAGCACGGGTTTATCTAGTAGATCTTTATTTTGCAGTATCCAAGCAAGACCAATCCGGCTACCGTAGCAGTCCCCAGGGGCGAACCCCGACTGGCACAGCTCCTACCCTTCATTTACCACTACTTTGATCTATGACCCCTAGTTCCCTAGTTTCAGTGGAGGTGTTTGTGAAGGCCTCTTTTGAATGCCTCCAATGACTGAGAGGAGGCAACTTCTTCTGGGAGGCTGTTCCACTGCGAGGGAGGAATGTTGACTTTTTCTTTGTTATACTGTCCGCCTTCAACGTACTGAAGATTCTGACACTGTGACAGTCAACTAAAATGAGGTTCTGCGCTAGATTAGGTTTGGCTGAGGATGATCTTGGATTGGTGTAGGGAAGCAGCAGGAGATCTGGACCTGTTAAAAACTTTTCTCTCCCAGTATTAGCCATTCTGCTAAAAAAACCTGTAAATTTTCACAAGGGTTGAAGCTATTTCCCTTTACACACATGTTGCATACATTGTCCTGAGCAAGGACAGCATGGGAAACACCATCTACACGATGGAGGGTATATGCAGTGGTCATTTAAAGTCCGGCAGATTTTAGATCTCATTACTTTTGACGCTTTTATGCTTTCCTACCGTAGCTGCTTCACTCCTCCCCTGCGACGTCATTGCACGCCATATAATGACGCACAAATACTGCATTTTGTGCCTTATAAAAAATATATGGTTGCTGGATTATGTCAAAACTGTAGGTGTCTGAATTTTTGTTGTTACAAAGTTTACTGAATGTGTAGAGTTTTCTTCAGTTTTGTTAGGATTCTACCCTTTAGGTAGAACACTATTGCATTTGTAAGGGGGTTTTTTCCTTCTTTTTCTGCCCCTTTTTCGTCCGATTTGGCCGAGATTTTCAGGAAAGTTGCGGGGCATTAAGTGATTACCGAATTAGTCATATTAAATTATTTTGCCAAACATTCGGCGAAATATGGCCAAAAAAACACAAAATCGGCACAATTTCAATCCTCATTAACTCAAAAACGGCTGAACAGATTTCGTTCATATTTTCAGACTTTGCTCTAAAGTAGATTTGCAACATTTACGGTAGATTATTGAACCGAAAGTATGAACCGGAAGTGCCCCAGCTATGGTCAGACAGCTTTTATTTGGTTCACAGAATAGCCAAAACCAGAAGCGACGTCACAAAACTAACTATTAGATTTTGTAGCCCTTACTCTGGCCCAGGTCTGAAAGGAGTTTGTTGATGATAATTTTATGTTAAATAGTTTGGAAGTTTTCAAATTTATGTAAACTTTAACATTAAAATTCTTAATGGTCCTGACAATACTAACAAAAGTTTGTTTCAGATTTCAAATTTTTCCAAGACTAGAAATCATGAATTAAAAATACTAACACAGTATAGTAGAACTAACATCAGGAGACACTTTTTCAGTAACAGAGTGACTAACTATTGGAACGCACTTCCTGCTCAGACAAAACTTGCACCTGATACTAACAAATTCAAAAACCTCCTGGACAAAGACCCAAACCTTGGTAAATTAAAGTACCAGTATGACGAATAGTCTACCAAAACCGTCACAGCTGTGCCAACCCCCCAAAAAAAGAGGAAAAGGAAAAAAAAAAGAAGAAAAAAAAAAGAAAAGACGCTTGAGAGGCCGCGAGGCCTAGTCGTCTTTATCTACCTGACCTGACCTGACCATTAACTTATTTCCATTTATGATTTTTTTTTAATTTATCATCGAATCTCGCTGACATTTGCAGGAAATTTGAAGGATGCTATAGCCCTATCCTACAACCAAGTAAGAAAGTTTGGACGAGTGATGTCCCTTGCGTGCCCTGGTGAGTTCCGGTCACACACACACACACATACACAGTGACAAACAACAACAACAACAACAACATACAGTATTTATACGGCGCTGAATCTTGATAGAAATCAAATCAAAGCGCACACACACGTTAGCATTTAAAGCGCATTCAAACACAAACGCAATACAAAGCGAACACACACGGATAACATAAATGGAATATAGCAGAAACAGACCTAATGGCAAGAGAGAGAAGATAAAGAGAGAGGAGCTTTAATGACGGGGGAACAGGTGGGGGCACGCACACACACACGCACGCGTGCACACACACACACACACACACACACACACACACACAATGACAGTAAAGAGAAAGAGGAGCCGCTGTAGCTCGCTAGCTCGTAATCCGTCATGGTTTGCGAGTTTTCCGTGGGTTGTTTGTGCACTTTAACAAGTACTTTGCCAGAACTCACCTGCGACACACCAGAGCATGGGCAGATAACGCTAATTGATCAAGTTTCGGGAAAGTGCTATACTTATGCTAAATTGTCAATATAATTTATAAAACCAATAGGGCAAAATGTGGCAGAAAAATGCCAAATTTGGCCTATTTTTAATCTTGAATATCTCGGAAACAGCTGCACAAAATACAATCATATTTTCAATATTTACTCAGGAGTTATGGTGCAACGCTTCCATGTCAAACCCAAAATCGGAAGTGTGTTGGAAATGGCCAAACGTGGGTAAATTGTAATCTTAAATAACTCAAAAACGGCTGCACAAAATGCATTCCTATTTTGTGTGATTATTAAAGATTAATGATGCAACACTTCCGGTATCACTCAGAGCCAGAATTGGAGAGGGAAAGGCTGGTGGAGGGGAGAATCCTGTCATGTTTGTTTTCAAAAGCAAACATAAGCCCTCTAGTTAAACATTATGATGATTTTTCAGCCAGGTTAAGTCAAGCAATCTCATGTGAAGGGATTAAATAATTTATCTTTGCACACATGTCGTTTACATGTATTGAGTGGAAAATACGTGGGAAACACACTACAAGCTACATGGAAGATACAGAGATACAGTGGTCATTTAAAGTCCAAACAGATTGACAAATGTACTACTGTTCAGTTTTCATTTCTCATGTAGTACAAGTAACCAGAAAAATGTCTTTTCTCTTTGACGACATCCTTAGTCATAACCGGTGCATTGTTCTTCATCACAAGAAAACAGAACATGTCTGCTGACCACTGTCTCTTTCCTTACTTCCACACCCACCACTTTTTTGTTATTCAAGTAATCTAAATTATCTACATCAAATTTTATTTTTAAATCTCTGAATTCTTAGTAACTTGCTGAAAGGAAATATACATCTTATTCTCAAAATCGCATATTAGTTTATAGATTAACCCAATTATTTCTCGGGACCCTTGGCTTAAGGACACAGATTGAACATGTAGTAGTAGTAGTAGTAGATAGGGACAAAATAAGCCGTCAAGCTTTTTAGAGAGTCCCGTCTTTTTACAATCAGTATTACATACAAGTAATGGTCAAGGTTTATTGTGGTCAAATTTTCCTAAAATTAGCTACTCATCAAAGCTTCTAAATAAATTTTAATAATTTGGAGATTTGTCGAGACGATTTTTGAGCAAGTTAGTATTAGGTGCACATTTTAATTCGTTAGTTAATTCATTCCAATTGTTAGCAACTCTATTGCTGAAGCAATTTTTCCTTATGTTAGTGTTGAAACGTTTAATAAAGACCTTGCCGTAGGGCTTTCTAGTCACACTGTATTGTGGTTCACTAAAGAATTTTCCCCAAGATAAATCTGCATGACCATTAAATACAACAAATCAAGCTTTCGGGTAGGAAAAAGGTCCTTTAATAGAAAGAAGAAAAAACCCACAATGTTTCAGACTATAAGTCCGTTTTCAATGTAAGGACACAAAAAGGAAACACAACAAAAGTGACAGCAAGCAGGAAGCGATGGAAGAAGAAGGAAAATGAGAAAAATTGACTGAGTAGAATTAACCTCTTTAAAAAAAAAAAAAAATAATAATAATAAAAAAATACTGAGTACAAGTTAATCACAAAAAACACAAAAAACACGAGAACCTACTAATTTGTAGGGCAATAAAATGACAAAACTAAGACACTGAATAGTGGTTGACTCTGCATTCAAAAACATCTCCTCTTATTCTCCTGCCTTTCAAAGAGTGCACATTTAGATACACCAGTCTTTCTTCATAACTCATATCTTTGCACTCTTTAACAAGTTTAGTGGCTCTGCGCTGAACTTTTTCAATGGCTTTAGATTGGTATTTGAACATTGGAGACCATATGATGTTACCATATTCTAGATATGGTCTTACTAATGATTTGACATTATGAGTAACAACCATGTGCAGCATTGCCTTCATAATCCATGTTACAGTGGGGGGAAATGTGGTATTAGGAAGTTATCATAATTTCTGAAAATCATAGATCATATTATGCTTGGATATATAACTTGTTTAATAATATTGTTTGACATACCCAAGACATTTGTCATTTTTCTTATGCCTTTTACAATCTTCAAACAATCAAACTATGATATTTCTAGTACTTGATGTTTTTAAGATTCAAAGTGTCTGCTTTAATTTACAATGATGTCTGTGGCACACTATGCCTAGAAATATATTTTGAGCTGCATTTCAAGCTTTGTTAACAAACAGGTTTGAAGAAGAATGGATGGGCGTGTCTATATTACACTGGCATGAATGGATACAATAACACAAACTATCCTTATTGCAAAAGGCCCTATCTTAAAACAATTCACAGTTGAACTTGTGGTGATGCCTGCAAGGAAGATGTCTTGATATGCTTAACCTGATGTAGTATGAAGAATAAATTTAAAAAAAACCTTTATGATAACATTCCTTTCCAGGTGTTGGATGGAGAGTGATGTTGGCTTGATCATAGACTTTGATCTAGCCAGGTACTGACTAATACCAGTTGATCCCTGTACACCTTTTATGTTTTACTGATCTCAGTTTGTTAACTGAAATTCAGTTTATTTATTAACTAGTGCTATTGTACAAGGGCAGCCTTCTAGCCGGTTGGGATCCACTAATTCCCTGCCGGCTGAAGCCCCTTGTCTCTAAGCCATAGAGATCTACATCCACCTTCTCCTGTGATTATCAGCAGGGCATCGTGGTCAATCCCTGACTCACAAGGAAACCAGACGGGATCCGCGAGGAGACCACGCCTGAACCGTGCCATCCCGCGACGCCGTAACCGGAATGACTGGGAGCTACTCTCACCTGACGAGCAAGCCCACAGCACTCGCCGATCCCTACGGAGGAACTTCAGCACAGCCATGAGCTAAGTCACTACGACAGTGCCAAAGAACACTAACTGGAAACCAGGACACTTAGTGACCCTTCCCGCTTGGGGCTAACCTTCTAGAAAGACAAAAAAGTCTTGTAAATCCTTTCGGATTTCATTGTTTCATTCATATTTTGCTTTGGTGCCAGTGAGCTGCTTTATTATTATTGTTGCATAATCTTATGCAGATTTTGTGAGTAAATAAAATACAAGTGTCAAATAATTCTGAACCCTTTGGTCAGACTGATGAGAGTGGAAGAAATGTAATTTCATGTAAAACCCTACTTCTCTCTGTCTGCCATTTAGAGCAAATCAACCACTTGTATTTCTTACAATCATACGAGCCAGAACCCGGGCACAAATATAAATTTATTAGATGAAAAAAGGGGCCGGGAAAGTTGCTCATCTCCCATACCCTAGAGAAGTGGGCTAAAGGCAAATTTTCTATTTGAAAATTTAACATACTAAAAGTCTTCCCTAGAGACTTAGCCTTTTAACCCATTACCTCGTCACACTTACCACCGCCACCCCACTATGAATTTGCATCAGAACAGAATTAAGCGAGTTCTCCATTACGCAGGAAGAAGTCAAGAAAATTCTCAAAGGCCTCAACACCGGGAAAGCAGCAGGGTTGGATGGAATTCCTCCTATCTTCCTAGCAGAAACTGCAGACTCTATTGCATTGCCCATCAGCATCATCTTCCAGAAGTCTCTTGATGAAGGCAGCATTCCAGATGACTGGAGAAAGGCTAGTGTCACCCCGATTTTTAAGAAGGGAAGTCGATCATCACCAAATAATTATCGCCCAGTGAGCGTCACTAGTATTTTATGTAAAGCTATGGAAAATCTGGTCAGAGCTAAAGTAATGGACCATTTGCAGCAGAATAACCTCATCTATGAAGAACAACATGGTTTTACGCCAAGTCGATCTTGTGTACCCACCTCCTAGATACCTTAGACACATGGACAGAAATAATAGACCAAGGTGGATCCGTTGACGCAATTTACATGGACTTCCGCAAAGCTTTTGATTCAGTCCCCCACCACAGACTACTACAGAAAGTGGAAGCCCATGGCATCAGTGGCAAAGTTCACAGCTAGATCACAGATTTCTTGACGGAGCGTACACAGCGAGTCAGCATAAATGGAACACAGTCAGATGAGGCACCTGTCACAAGCGGCATACCCCAGGGAAGCGTACTTGGTCCACTGCTTTTTGTGATCTACATAAATGACCTCCCACAACACGTCCACAACCATGTTCGAATCTTTGCTGATGACACAAAACTATTTGCGCCAAGCAACCATGAGGCAGCAAGACAATCGCTTCAGGATGATTTAGACAACCTTCAAAAATGGTCTGCGGACTGGCTTCTCACTTTCCACCCAGAAAAGTGCTGTGTGATGAGACTAGGCAATTGTAATGAGGAGTACCAGTACCACATGAAAAACATGAAGGATCCGGATGAGCAGCCACACGTTCTAGCTACATCAGACGCAGAGAAAGACCTAGGAGTTGTCATCGACAGAAAGCTTACTTTTCAGTTTTAGAAACCATATTGCGCAAGCTACCGCCAAGGCAAATACGACCCTAGGTATAATCCGCCGCTCCTTTGATCATCCGACGGACCAGATGTTTGTGCAGCTCTACAAGAGTCTAGTCAGACCAGTGTTAGAATATGGACACTCAGTTTGGCAACCATCCCTGAAAACACTGCAGCAGGAAGTTGAGGACGTTCAACGTAGAGCAACCAAGCTCATTGGACACTTGAAGGACAAACCCTATCTCGAGCGGCTGAAAGCACTTGGATTACCCAGTCTGGAACATCGTTTCTCTCCTGTATGTACAATACCACCAGGCCCCACCTCGAACTGCACCAAGGACGGGACACACGAGGCCACAGCAAGAAACTAGTAAAACACCACACTAGACTCGACATGTATCCGGAGCTCCTTTTTCAGTGAACGGGTTATCTCAACATGGAATGATCTCCCAGAGTGAGAGTCTGTTGTAGCTGCTCCTAGCCTAAATGCTTTTAAGAATAGATTTGATGCCCACTGGGAAAACCATCCAGGAGTGTATCACATATCACATAAGGCTATAAGCCTTTTGCCCTCATTAGTGGCAATTTTTTGCATCAAATATCAATTGTTTTTTTAATATTTTATTTGCCCGTGGATTTATTTTAGCTTTATTTTTCATATACATCCAAATTGGTAGAAAAAGTATATTTTAATAATTCTTTGTCAATACAATTTTTAAATGCATTTACTGAAGGTGCATTGACGGTATCAAATGATAAATTGTTCCATAAATTTGTTATTCTATTAGTAAAGAATGAATTAAACTGTCTGGTGTTGGTTAGTGTTTTGGTTAGTTTAAAATTGTGTCCCCGAGTAGTATTATGACTAGATAAGTGGAAAAGAGGTGCAGTAGTTGAGGAATCATACAAACCATGCAAAATTTTATAAACCACTATCATGTCTCCTTGCACCCTTCTATATTCCAAGCTTGGTAGATTTAGTCATTTTAGGCGTTCTTCATAATTAAGGTCATGGGTACCAATTATACATCTTGTAAACCTTCTTTGCACACCTTCAATCAAATTTATATGTTTTCTAAAATAAGGACTCCAAACTGAGTTACCATATATTCTAAAACAGAACAAATAAGAGACTTAAATAAGGGAACCATTATATCTTTGGTTTTGTAGGTTATTGTTCTCATTACCAGACCTGCCATACGATTAGCTTTCTTAACAATATTATTTATATGTTCATCGAAACTAAGATTTGGATCAACGATAATTCCCAGATCTTTTTCAGCTGTAGTGGTTTCAAGTTTACAAAGCACCTTACCATCACTCATAAAGTAGTCGTAATTGGGATTGTTTCTACCAGTGCATTACTTTGCACTTTTCTGCGTTAAATTTTAAAAGCCAAGTGTCTGTCCATTCAACTAATTTGTGGATGCATAATTGTAAATTGTCTCTGTCTTGAGTTGACTCTATTGTTGAATATGCTTTGGTATCATCTGCAAACATTTGTATTTTACAGTCCACTAGGTCAGGCATGTCATTATCATAGTATATAAAAAAGATCGGTCCTAATACGCTCCCCTGGTGGACACCACTAGTAACTCGTATTCTAGGTGATACTGAACCATTAACATTAACATACTGTGTTCTTTGATTTAAAAAGTCCTCAATCCAACTAAGCAACTTCCCTTGAACACCATAACCTTTTAGTTTATTTATTAATCTTTTGTGTGGCACCGTATCCAAGGCCTTTCTCAGATCAAGGTATACAGCATCAGTGGGTTTACCATTATCCAAATAGAACATCCAGTCATAGATAGTTGACAATAGTTGAGTCACACATGACCGACCTCTACAGAAACCAAATTGGTCTTTAGAGAGAAGATTATTATCTGTTAAATGACTACGTAAGACATCACAAATAAACCCTTCAAATACTTTACACACTACCGACGTGAGACTGACAGGCCGATAATTTCCTGCATAGCTTTTAACCCCTTTTTTGAAAATTGGATGCACTTCAGCCTCTTTCCAATCACATGGTAACACACCCTGATTTACAGTTTTATTAAATAAAAACTTGAGGGGAAAACTAAGTTCATTTGGAAGTTCTTTCAGAACCAAGGGATGAATCTCATCAGGTCCAGGGGATTTAGAAATCTTTAACGAAGCCAAAGCCTTCTGCATCTGTTCCACAGATATGTTAACCTCAGACACATTTAAGTTATATTTGCAGTTAAAATTTGGGATTTCAGAGTCAGATTCTAGAGTAAATACACTAGAAAAAAAGATATTCAATTCCTCAGCCTTTTCTTTATCATTTTCAGTCAACGAGCCATCTTCTTTCAATAAATTAGCAACCGACTCCTTGGGTTTGGTCTTTGTAGATCTATACATATTTAAAGAATCCTTTGGGGTTAGTTTTAGCCTCTTGAGCTAGTTTCAGTTCCTTAGCTTTAGCAGCCTTTCTTACTTCCCATTTAACTTGGCTACGAGCCTTAGCATATGCATCATGGTTTGTCTTGGTTGGGTATTTTTTATATATCTTAAAAGCTCTACGCTTAAGACGTATTTTATCTAGGAGTGTTTGTGGGATTGGGTGTCTTCTTGGTTTATTGTTAGAAGAATATTTCACTTTAGGTACAAAATTAGTCATGGCTTGGTGTATACTATAGTATAGTATCCTTAATATTTGTCCAGCAGTCATCAACAGTACTATCCCAGGGCTCCCCATTATGTGCGTCTGTGCGTCAAATGTGCGTGACAGACGCATTAAAACTTCGTACTGGGGGTGAAACGACGCTCTATAATTACTACTCAAGGGTTATGAGACGCACTATAAATCTGCCGAGTGCGTTCGCCCATCTCCCATTTCACCCTATCTTTCTTTCTCTCTCTCTCTACCCCCCCCCCCCCCCCCCCCCCATTCGCTCACATAACCCCAGTCCCGTCTTCCATAAATAGACAGGACAAGCATTGGGTTAGAAAAAAAACAAAAACCTCCATCACTTTTTGAAACACTTCTGAGGCATTAGCACAAGGTGAAGGTCAGGTCATGATAGTACATGATCATTCTAGACTGGTTACAAGTTCAATGACCTTTGACATATCCCCAGAGTCTACCACCCCTGCCATGTACCCATCATTATACATTTTACTTCCCCAATCTTCCTCTTAATTACCTTTCTGTCTGCAGTCCTATCAAAAAGTTTGTCTTTGTCTGCTTGCTTGCCCCTCCCCACTCCTCTTATGAGCTCTATCCTCTCTTCTTACCCTCCGCCCCCCTCCCCCACCTCTCTCTCTCTCTCTCTCTCTCTCTCTCTCTCTCTCTCTCTCTCTCTCTCTCTCTCTCTCGTCTCTCTCAATACAGGTTGTTTAGACATAAATACAGGTTGGTGTGTGAAGGGTTGTGGGACCAAGAGTAAGGCGAAAGACAGAGAGAGAGAGAGAGAGAGAGAGAGAGAGAGAGAATTAAAGTGTGTGTGTGTGTGTGTGTGTGTGTGTGTGTGTGTGTGTGTGTGTGTGTGTGTGTGTGTGTGTGTATGTGTGTGTGTGCTATTGAATGTTCAACATAAATTGTCATGCCTTGCTTGAAATTTTATAATTTTGTTGTTTCACCCTCAATGCCTCAAAAGAGGGCAACGGATTAAAGTTCTTGATTCTTGAATGATGTGTGTGAGTGTGGCTGTGTGTGACTGTGTTGGTAACATTTGTGTGTCAGAAATGCCAGGCATGTAATGCTTCATACTGCCTGTGCACATACAATACTTTACATTTTGTTGACAGTACCCACATATCTTTATGCTTATTTTGTTTTGATTTTTCACCCTCTATAAGTTCACCCTGGGGGTGAAGAGACCCTCTATAGCTGCTTCCTGGGGGTGAAAATACCCTCTATGGTCAAACAAAATGGGGAGCCCTGTATCCTCTGTCAATACAGCAGACCAATCAGTTTCTTGCATATATTTCCTCATTCCCTCGTAGTCTCCCTTTGAAACTTGAAATTTAACTGAAAAATCAACAGAAGGTTGGCTCCTCAAACTTTCAAGCTCAAAAAACACAATAGGATGATGACTTTTACCCAATGGAGGCCAGTATTCTAGGTTTGTAACACAATCATCAGAGTTGCATAAAATAAGGTCAAGAATGTTTGGTTGTTGCAGTGCTCTGTAGTGTGTGGGTTCTGTCACTAGCTGAAATAAAAAAATTAGTTGCACAGTTTCTAAAAACAATTTTGCTGGATGATCATCATTTTTGTGACACAATTCCTCCTTCCAATTAATATCTGGGTAATTAAAATCACCTGTTAGAATTATTATTTTCTTAAAGCCATTTCTGTAAAGCTTATAATTTATGAAGTCAAGTACCTTGGTGTTATCTTCTGAGGAAGAGTTTGGTGACCTGCAAAGTACACCCATGAAAAAGCAGTCATCGCTTCCTTTGGGGCTTACTTTGCATATAATACTAGGCTGAAAAATATCTTTGAAGTCAGTTAAACGAACAACATCCCATCCATCTTTCACAAAGAAACACACGCCTCTACCCTTGTTAACCGTGAAGCTACTATAAGTATAACCCTCCAAAACAAACGTATCAATCTTCAATGTCAGATGAATTGTTTTTTGGCAATACCTCAGTCAAAGCAATAATGTCAATGTCATACAGATCAACTATCATTTCCAGTTCAGTTAACTTATTAGTCAAAGTATCAACATTTGCACTAAAACACTTAATAGATTTTTTCGAATGAGATGAAGACGAATGAAATGTAGAGTATGATTGAAGAAGTCTTACCATATACCCCATGAACAAAATTAGCATCAGGCATAGAATCACAAGAAATTGAATCAAACTTATTTACATTATGTAAGATTTCCATTGTCAGTTGACAATCCAGAAAGTCACTGATCAGATCCCTGCTCAACGCTTTGCTGAGCTTTGGGTCCTTCCCCCTTTTCTTCCCCCCTGTTCCTTGCACTGATCAATGCATCCCTTTCAGTCCTCAAAACTACCTCCCCTTTGAACCAGACTACATCCTCCCCTTTGAACCAGACTACATCCTCCCCTTTGTCTTTTCTTTCTCTGAACCTTTTTCTCTTTTCATTGTCTTCATTCCTCTCCAGTACAGTTTTGTCCGGAGATACACCCACAGAAGAGTAAGATCTCAAGTTCCTCACATTTTTCATGATTTCAGACTTGCTTTCAAAGTCTACAAAGGACACCTTGATGGGCCTGGGTTTGGGTTTGGGGTTCGACGCCGAGACCTGTTGTTTGCGCCCTAGGCGCACTACACCCTGCTGCGACATTTTATTGACATCAAAGTTGGGAGTGATGCTTTTAAAGATCTGCTCTACCTCTCCACAATCGTGTTTGTTCTGTTCAGCCTGACTATCAACACTGCACTCAGTGACATTGAACAGCACCAGATTGTTTTTTCGTACTTCTTTCTCTTTTTGATTGTCAAGTGCCTCCGTCACGTGCACCTTAATAAGCTTCCTTATGTTTTCTAGTCGTGTTTCATTTTGCAGAAGCTGCAAAATCATCACTTTTGCTGTTGCAGCGCCTTGACTATCTCGTGCAGGGTGTCAATCTTGGCACCCTGCTGTGTATGATCCTAACTGCTACCACTAGGCTATATCCCACCACGCATGTAGCTAGTGATAAATTTTAACGAACGATGAACTAGCCACAAGGCCTCAACATCGAAATTATCGAGTATCAACTTGATAATCAAGACTATCAAGTTGATCAACACCTTGATCGTCTAGACGCGCCCATCCACCTCAGATGCAAAATCAGTGGGATGACAAAAATAAGAAAGCATGACTAAAAATCAATTGGGGTTCAAAGAATAATAATATTCTTGTCAAAGTTCGCAAATACAAACATAAACACTCACTATTTTGGATCAACAACTTGCACGCCAACAGCTGTCAAGCTGAAGACTTGTGAAATAATCTCCACATTCAAGAGTTTCAAGGGAGATAAGCATAGAGACTTCTTAGGCTTGTCGTTCCCTAAAATAGTCTGCAAAGGTGTAAACTACTTTTAAAAGCTAAAAACAAAAAATGCGTTCCAGTTTCAAAAGCTGACAAAAATCACTGTCCGTTAGCACTGATAAAATATTATAATACTGTAAAGTACCTAGTATAAGATACACGATGTGGGGCAAATTTGGTCATAGACCAACTGACAAGTAGGCCGTGTGTGCGGGGCGGTGGGATAGATGACACGAATTCACATCCTGTGAGCCATTAATCCCTTGACTGCCACAAAAAGAAAAAAATCATCATCAGTGATGTCATCAGGTCAGTAGGTTGGTGGCAGTCAAGTGGTTAATGGTCTGAATGAAGACCGGTGAGCGTGGGGCAGCATAAGCATCCCCAACTGGAAGAAGAAGGATGTGTGTGTGTGTGTGTGAGTGAGAGAGAGAGAGAGAGAGAGAGAGAGAGAGAGAGAGAGAGTCATGTGTTTGTGTGTGGGTGCGCGCGCGCGTGGGTGCGAGAGTGAATGTGTGCATGGTGTAGCCTATGTGTGTCACGTGAGTATCTGAGCATGAGAGAGAAAAAAAAATAGAGAGAAAGCGCCTGTCTGTGTAACTTACACTGACGCGCACCTGTGTGGCATGGTACGTATACATGTGTATATTAGTGCGTGTGTATATTGTGAGTGTGTGTGTGTTGGGGAGGGGGTGCATGCGTTCTATGTGTGAGCGAAGGATCATGAATGAAGGATGCTTTTTTAAAACAAGATGAAAATTGCCGACTCTCAGTTGACCTACAAGAGGTAGCCTATAGGCCCCAAAATGGTTAACCCTTGACTGTTAATATTGCATTTCTGCACCACACCCATGTCACTAAAAGGCATGAAATTAGAATAATTATGTTATCCAATGACCTTGTTTTTCATTAGTGTTAATGTTGGAAGATTGTGAAATGCTTTATTTGATACATGTGGGATTCACTGTATTGCTGACACGAACCTGTTAACCCTTTTCCTGCCTGCTCCCATGTCTACTACGGGAAGTGTGATGCCATTGATGATGTCATCACTTTTTATGTCAGTGTTCTGGAGTGCTATTATTTTTATTTTAGACAAGTCAGGAAAGAAATATCTCAAAGAAGCAATGTACTAACAGATGTGGCTTACCAAAGTGACCCGGCCCACACCCTGATCCAAAGTAGGGGGTGGGCGTCTACAAGGTACACATGCACACCCCTATGCACGAATTTTGCTCCAAAGTGAGTGGTGGTCATTTATTCGGTAAGTACGAACATTTCTCCAAAGTCACGGTTGGGGGTGGGCTTACAAAACGTTTTTGTTTTTTTGCAATACGCCTAAACGATTTGGTAATTCTGTGCAACGTGACATGCCAACATCAACATACATGTAGACTACAATACTTTCAACATCATATCATATAGTAAAAAGCCAACTGTCCGTCCGTGTGTGTGTGTGTGTGTGTGTGAAACACAAAACAGGCCTTATAACTCCGCCGTTTTTCGACCGAATTGCTGTGAGCCCTCACGGGGCGATGGCAACGGCAACCGAGGCGGCCGTATCATTTGCGCGGTTTCGCAGATGCGCGAAACGCGCATCCGCCGGCCTCTCGGCGCCCGTATCTCCAGCGTTTCTGGGCCGATTGCCTTCGAATTTGGCAGGAAGATGGCCGGGGCCGGGGACTATCCGTGTGCCAAACCGGAAGCGAATCGGTTCAGAAACGCGCGCACTAGACGCCGCCTCACCATTTCACGAATAACTCTGCCGTTTCTTAACCATGTCCGTGTGTATGTGTGTGTGTGTGTGTGTGAAACACAAAACGGGCCTTATAACTCCGCCGTTTTTTGACCGAATCGCTTCAAATTTGCTGTGAGCCCTAATGGGGCGATGGCAACGGCAACCGAGGTGGCCGTGTCATTTGCGCGGTTTCGCAAATGCGCGAAACGCGCATCCGACGGCCTCTCGGCGCCCGTATCTCCGGCGTTTCTGGGCCGATTGCCTTCGAATTTGGCAGGAAGCTGACCGGGGCCATGGGACTATCCGTGTGCCAAACCGGAAGCGAATCGGTTCAGAAACGCGCGCTCGAGACGCCGCTTCACCTTTTCACGAATAGTCTGCCGTTTCTTAACCAAATCACCTCAAATTTGCTGTCAGGATTGCTATGACCCGGGCAAAGCATGACAGGAAATTTGAACAGCATCCGGTCATAAATGTGCGTGATATGCACCAATTTACGGAGGGATGGTGGGGGGGGGGGGGCAGTAGAGATCACAAGGGGATGACACTACACGTATCTGTATTATTAAAAAATCGGGACTTTACTGGTTTAGCACTGCCTCCAGGCATTGCCTCCAGTATTGTTCCCACAATCTTTGTATTTACAAATGCCCCACATGCCGAAAGGCCCAACTAAGTTGGCTTTCAGTTCTTTTTCCTGTTTTTGTCCTTTGCCAATCTACGATCGCAAAGGAGTAAGTTTTCGTTCACGTTTGTTTCCTTTTTTTGTTTGTTTGTTGTTCTTTTCTGTCTGTCCTAACGATCTCCCGAACCGCTTGACCGAATCACTTCAAATTTTGTGTGATGGTGTGTCCCTATGAGAGGAAGGCATCCTCACAAAACTTTTCACCGCTCTGACCTTGACCTTGGCGTATGACCTTGAAAACCCCAAATCGTTAAGGGGCCATAACTTCCACACCGCAGGTCCTGGAGTCATGAAACGTGGCATGGAGGTACTTTCGCTTATGGCCGTTCTGATGATGGTGTACCGATGAAGGTCAACGTCAAGGTCAGGGAGATCGGTATGCCTTGAAAGTGGTATGGGTCTAATAATTGGGGTTTTCTGCCCCACGCATATCTTCCGAACCGCTTCACTGAATCGTTTCCAATTTTGTGTGGTGGCGTGTCACCATGAGAGGAAGGCGTCCGCACATAAATTATCGCCGTCATGACTTTCACCTTGGCGTATGACCGTCACAACCGAAAATCTTTAAGGGGCTGTAACGTCCACACCGTTGGTCTTAGGGACTTCAATCTTGGCATGTAGGTACTTTGGCATATGTTTGTTCTGATCATTGCATACTGATCAAGGTCAAGGTCAAGGTCATGGAAATCGGTAGGCCTTGAAAGTGGTAGGGGTCTAAAAATTGGGTTTTCAGCCACAAAAATAAAAATATAATATTTCGCGGACCCGGCGAAACTGGTACTCAGCGTTACCGGTACTTGGCGTTACCTGTACTAGGCGTTACCAGTACGGGGCGTTGCGCTAGTTAACATAATAGGGCCTAATGCGTAGTACTATTCACGAGGAAGTTTTTGTTCTTGGTGATGGTGGTGGGTTTTTTTTTTTGTTGTTGGTTTTTGTTGTTGTTGTTGTTGTTGTGTGTGTGTGTGTGTGTGTGTGTGTGTGTGTGTGTGTGTGTGTGTGTGTGTGTGTGTGTGTGTGTGTGTGTGTGTGTGTGTTTTGTTTTAGTTCAAATGTTGACATAAGCCAATTGTGTGATTTTGAAACCCTTATGCAGTAATTGTTACCCTGAAACATGCCAGCGTTGCTGAAGGATTTTGGCTTGATTGTGTTGCTGCTACGGGAAGTTTATGTTTTTGTTTGTGGCTCAAGCCACAAACCTATAACTCACTTTGTCGGTCGGTCGGTCGGTCCAAAATTGTCGCACATTTTGACAAAATTGTCGCACTTCAAATCGAGGCTCCACTTCAAACTGAGGCCGCTCTTTAAAATGATGTATTTTAATGCGTACAAAATAATAAACATACGTAATACAGACACTACAACAGACATGACGAGTATGCGGTGCTTCTTTCGATGAGTATAAGTAGGATAAATAGTTTTAAATGTTTTTCAAAAGATATAAAAAGTTACGGAATGGTGCAGAGATAACATTCTGATTTACAGATTAAAATTATTGAAAAGCCAGGGGAGGCGACTCATAATTGGAGTGGTAAAAATAGACCGCGTGCCACAAACTATTGCGATTTCGCGCTTGTTTTCCATGTGCATCTGTATGTATAATCGTCCTATTCTTCTTTCAAGTGCAGAGTCAAAAGCAGCCATAATTTGAAGGAAGCTGCAAGCACAGAACTTTCAGAATGTAGATCGAGGAATTAGTCTGTATTGAAAGGCCCTTCAGTGTCCCCACGTCCAACTGTCTTCCTATGATATCTACATTATACTCCTCGGTGTTCCATTTCTTTAATGTCCAAAGATTTGTTTGCACATTTTTTTTAAAATAATAGAGATATTTGGTGTCTACGAAACAACATTCATGTGTGTGTGTGTTTGTTTTAAAAAAAACCATGAATGTCATTCAAATTGGCTGCTTTATTCATCTATAGCCCGTGAAGGGATGTTTCATACGAGACAGAGAAAAAAGTTGTTATTGTTCTTGCTGTTGTTATTGCTGCTGCTGTTGCTTATTTTGTTAATGAAAACAATCAGAAGTCTCTGTGGGGATATGGGGTTTGTAATGTGATGCTGTTGCTGTTGTCCTCACTCCACAATAGTGGAAGTAAGAGTATGTCTTTGGCTCAAAATGAATTTTGAGCAGCTATAGTTTTTGTTTCTAGCACAAGCCACAAACCTATAACTCACTTTGTCGGTCTGTCTGTCGGTTGGTCTGTCGGTCGGTCGGTCCAAAATTGTCGCACTTCAAATCGAGGCTGACAAAATTGTCGCACTTCAAATCGAGGCTGACAAAACTGTTGCACTTCAAATCGAGGCTGCACTTCAAATCGAGGCTGCTCTTTAAAATGATGTTTCGTTTTCAATACATTGTCGCACGCCACAAACGATTGCGAATCCGCGCTTGTTTAGTTGTTTTTTGTGTTTGTTTGTTTTTCAGTGGAAATGGGGGTTCTTTTATCTGTATCCATCACTGAGAAGCACAAACACAGGCAGGCGCATACTAACAGAGAGAGAGAGAGAGAGAGAGAGAGAGAGAGAGAGAGAGAGAGAGAGAGAGAGAGAGAGAGAGAGAGAGAGTCAAAACTCAAGATGGTTTAATCACATAGGCCATAGCCCATTATGATCGGGCATGTGAACATAAATATATACATGTTTGAATGAGAAAAAACAATATCAAACAAGCATTAAAATTCCATTACAATAGCCATGTAGAGAGAGAGCTGGGGAGAGAGAAAGAGAGAGAGAGGGGGGGGGGGAGAGAGAGAGAGAGAGAGAGAGAGAGAGAGAGAGAGAGAGAAACACTGACACGAAGACAGATCGAGGCACGGAGCGAGATGCGCACGCACACGCGCACACACACTCACACACACAAATATATACAGTGCGCGCACGCACGCACGCACACACGGCACGCACGTGCGTGCACACACACACACACACACACACACACACACACACACACACACACACACACACACACACGCACTCACACACTAGGCTACACGCACATACACACACCTGACTGAAGCGACATATCGGCGCTCATGCACATACACACGCACGCACGCACACACAGAGGCAAGTGTTAATAAATGAAGCTAGTTTTATTTCCCCAATCAACAATTAAGATCAACAGATTGTGTTATTGTAAGTAAAGGTGAATGAGGACATCGTTATCATTGTAGTACATGTATTGTGTTATTGTATGTAAAGGTGAATTAGGACATCGTTATCATTGTAGTACATGTATTGTGTTATTGTATGTAAAGGTGAATGAGGACATCGTTATCATTGTAGTACAGTACACCCCGCTTATAGTAAAGTGCAGGGGAGCAAGGCTTTTCCTTTACTATAACAGTTCTTATAAACGATGTACGGATATAGTAAAGTTTTGATGGTATTTTTTATCTTATTCGATGACGTTTTTCAAAGTCAAAACTAACGTAAAATACTAAATATAAACCCATCATCAAATCAAAATACAGCAAAACTCGATTATAAGACAAATCGAAGGGAGATGATGTTTTGTTTATCCAAGTTTTCTTATATCCGAAACTCAGATATAAGAAAAGAGTTTGAAGTTTTTTCCCTTGTCTCTCTACCACCAACACAAAAGTACTCATATTTTTTTTTTCTGCTCAACATTTATTTTGCACATAATACTGAAGGAAAGTATGGAATAAAGGAACAAAAACAACTCAATTAGTCTTGTAATCAATCTAGTGCCTGTACTGTTTAGAATGTCTGACACAACTGGTTTGATGTAAACTTTCCCTTTTTGGAACGACTTCAATTTTCTCGGAACATCCTTTCAGTTCAGGTCCAACTCACTTTTAAAGACACACTGACCCAACACGATTAAATCCCTTGGGTTTTTTTGGGTAGCTGTGACCCACATACAAATTCCCCCAACTTCAAATTGAGGCTGCTCTTTAAAATGTTTCGTTTTCAATTTGGGAGCATTTGTATGGGAGTCAAACCTGGTCAAAACAAGATTTTGTACCAGCTATAAGAAGGAAAACAGGTGGAACCTGTGACTTTGACTCGTGATCTGGGGGGTCTTTAAGAAAATGTTGTCAATGGTAATTCGCTTATAAGTAAACAGAACTCGCTTATAAGAAAATGAACTGCAAACCAACTCTCTTGTATGACATAATTTTCTTATATCCAAGTTTCCATTGCATATGGGAGAAAAAAATTGCTTGCTTATAACCAAGTTTTCTTATAAGTGAGTTTCTTATATCCCAGTTTATATATAGCCTTGGGGTTCGGACCCGTGATTTGAGCGCGCGCGATCATGCGCACACGAGCGCACAGAAAAATTCATGACAACTGTGTTATAGACCATTCATCAAGAAATGTTGTGAAAAAAAACTGCATTGAAATACATGCAAAACTTCGCGAGATATTAGCGATTATGTGTTTTGGGGTTTGAACCCCGTAACTGGCGCGACCTTGACCTTAATGTAAAACTAAATACATCAGTGGATAGCTTGCATCTTGGCAAACTAGTATACCAAATTTGATGATGATAGACTGAATAGTTTTTGAGAAAAAACGGACGAATAGCCAGACGGAGGCACGCCGGCCGGACGGCCGGACGGACCAGGACCAGACAAACAATAGTTCCCCGAACCTTCGGCTCGGGGACTAATAAAAAGATCAACAGAGAAGCTACACTGCACAAAAGACTCAGCAAGTTGTTAAGCAAATATTATACGTGCTCTCAGCAGATGCCATTTTATTGTGAGTTAAGGTAAACTAGGATAATTGCAAAATCTAGGCCTACTGTCCCATTTCGCCGAAAATAGGGGGGCCTCTGACTAAAGACAACCCACAGGTTTTAAAGCTTAGAAAAGTGAAGAACTCTGATCAATAACAAGATAACCAGAGTCAAAGGCATAAAGTCAAGGAGATGCATAAAGTCAAGGATCTGATGCTAGAGAGCATCAGATTTTAGAGCACCCCATGCAGAACTTAGCGCAGGAATCAAAGTGTTCTGGAATTAAAATGTTATGAGGACACAAGTTAGGCCTACACCATGATCCCCAATGCCCTTAAGAAAGGACCCCCCCCCCAAAAAAAAAGATATTAAAGAGTAAGAAAAAAACATTGCATTACAGAACATTTTTATGTAAGGCACAGTCCACAAAAAAATATTAGAACAGGGTCCCCAAAAGGGCTACAAAACATAAAGCACAGATCACAAAATAATGTAGAAATTAAATTACGAATAGGGATACAAGTTTTAAAGCTTAGACGGCCACAAAAATTGCGGGACCAGAATCAATCGGGTTATTTGGGCCTGCCGTTCTTTAGCTAATTGCCATCCCCATTCCCAAACACACAAAAATCATGTTATAGGAAAGGCAACTCAGAGGTGAATCGGGGGGGGGGGGGGAGTCCAGGGTTTCCGGACCCCCTTTCCCCCAAGCATGCACCTTATACAAGGGTAAAAAGTAAGAAAATGGCTCAATTTTTGCTTTAATAATCAATAAATTGCAAAATGTTCTGTGTGCTTTGCCCCTTGGGCCCCCACACGGCCAATAAACCTTCACCCAGGACGTATGCAGTTCCCTGGACTCCTCGCGTCAATGACATTTTTAATTAACTATAATAGAAAGCAATGAATAAGGCCAGCAATGGACACAGCAATGAGCAATGGACGCTTTAAACAGATCTATTCACAAAGCTGTCAATTGGAAGAAAAGTCCACCAAAATAGATTTAAAAGTAACAATCAAAAACGAAGGACAAGCAGATTAGGACAAGCAGATTATTTTCCCCAAGAAATTTGAAAGACGTGCAGTAAAAATGTCAGGACTTCAAAATGTTTGAAAAGTTCAAAGTCCAGTCTTTTCATGAGCTGTAGCACAAGACTTTTTGTTATCAAGGAAACTTGGTATGCCCCTCAAGCTACAGCATACTTTATTTAGAAGTAGCATATTAATTAAACTAGGTGATCACACCTCAGTCTGACCTGGAAACACAACTGGGTGGGTTGAAATCTGCATAACCCATGGAATTCAAACAAGTTTTGCAACAGAGTTTGACAAGCACGTGTGGTTCGTGTCCCTTTCCATGGCAGTGAAGATGTCGATGAGCGTGCTTAAACCCAGAAGGCATCCCTGGTCTGGACCTTGATGGACCACCGCGTCCTCCCCCAGCCCTGCGTGAGTGGCGTGGGCAAAGTCCACTATGCGCGCATCTACCGGTTTTCGGGAACAGCGATCATGCCTCTCCCTGGAAATCTTCTCCTTGCCAGAGTCTGCAGCTATTGCACTCTTCCCACATTCTTTGCATTTTGGTATAACATCATCTGACTGAAGTTGTCCGTGGCACTTTATGGTAGAGTGTATTTCAGGATTCTTCATAATACTGGTTTCGGAATGTTTGTTTCCAACAGAGTTAAAATGCTGGGCACTGTTTCTCCCATCTGTCTGAACACCATCTTTGAAAGATTTTGGGGGTGACTTTAGAACTGAAGAAGTGTGGGATTCTGTGAAAGATTGCCCATTCATTTCCCGATTATTTTGTATGTCTATATATCCGGCACAACTGTTATCTTGTAAATTCAAGTCACAAGTAGCACCAGTCTGTTTAGTCAGCACATCTCTATTTCCAACAGGAATGGTGCTGTCACATTTGCATTGTTCGTTAAGTTCACAACAATCACTAGTTTGATCACTGGTAGGATTTGAAGACTTTAATGAGCATCTCTTCAACAGAATGTTGTTCTTGCACATGCAGTGAAGTTCCTGGAATGCATCGTAGACAATCAGGAGAGAGCAACCGTAAAACCGAAAAGAAGATACCCCAGAAATTGTGGCCTTCATTGCTTGTAGCTCCTCCAACATGGCAGGGATCAAATCTTGCCGGATGTGACGTCCATTGTACAGGAAGTGACGCATGGTCTGTCGGAAATCTTCCTCACGCAAGCTCCTTCCCTCCATTTTATCAACATTCACGTACTGTCCCGTCTCTGACTGGTACACCTGAAATGGATTCAAACCATTATTTTAAGAATATTTTTTGGTTACTACAAGAAACGAAAAATTGTCCTAAGTTTGCGTGAAAACAAGTTTCAGATTTGTTTTCAGGCAAATTAATGTAGGCCTAAATCATCCACTCTATATTTGTGTGCTCATCATGCATTCACGTGAATCAAGAGTTCTACATGCCCAAACAATTTGCTTTGAAAACAGCTGGACAAACCTTTTTAGTTGTCTTTTGTTTAGCAGTAGGTCTATTCTATATGTTATGGGGGTTTTCTGCTGCTTTAAAAAAAAAAAATAACCAGCGGTTTATGTTGCTGTCCTAATGTATCATTCTTGTTACTAAATGTAACCATACTTCTATACAAAGCGACATGAAATATTTACCCTCCACTAAGAAGACGACTTAAGGCAACTCAACAATGCACAATTCCTTGTATTAAACTGTTAGTTTGTTTGGTTATTCTTGCTTTTATACTGACGTTTTGGATGAAGCAAAACAGAAGCAAAACAAACTTATCTATGCATCTGTCTAAACTCTATTAATATTTGTCCTTTGCCGATCTACGATCGCAAAGGAGTCTATTTTCGTTCATGTATGTTTCTTTTTTGTCCTTTGCCGATCGCAAAGGAGTATGTTTTCGTTCGTGTATGTAACTATTTTTTCTTCTTCTTTTTTTTGTCCTACGACAACGATGATCGTTCGGGCTTGTTTCTTTTTTTTCTTTTTCTTTTTTTCTGTCTGTCTGTCCCAAGGATATCTCCCGAACCGCTTGACCGAATCGCTTCCCATTTTGTGTGGTGGTGTGTCACCATGAGAGGAAGGCATCCGCGCAAACTTTTCGCCGTCGTGACCTTGACCTTGGTGTACGACCTTGAAAACCGAAAATCTTTAAGGGGCCATAACTTCCACACCGTTGGTCTTAGAGTCTTCAAAGTTGGCATGTAGGTACTTTGGCTTATGCCCGTTCTGATGATGGCATATCGATCAAGGTCAAGGTCAAGGTCCGGGAGATCGGTAGGCCTTGAATGTGGTAGGGGTCTACAAATTCGGTTTTAAGCCATATTTTCCACATTTGTACTTGACAGAAGCGCTTCAGATTGTGTGTGGTATTGTATACCCTAGATTAGAAAACATCCGAGTATAAATTATCGCCATGCTGACCTTGACCTTGACGTGTGACCGTGAAAACCGAAATTTCCTTCTTTGCGCTATATATTTCTTGTTCAAGCTGTATCTCGTGAACTAGAAGACAGAATCCCTTCCAATTTTGTGTCAGTATCTGACACTAAGAGTATAACACATTCGTACATAAATGATTCCTCGGAAATAGAATGTCGCCGAGCGGCAGACATGTTTCCGTTTTTCTTCACCCTCCTATATATCGTAAAATACTGTATAGAATCACTCCAAATTTTGTGTGGGTGTGAAAAAGGTAGAGTAGAAGACATTGCAGTACAAATTATGCCACGTGGGATTTTCATGTCGCCGAGCGGCAGACATGTCTCTGAGTTAAGGGTGTACACCCCATTCAGGGTGTACACCCCATTAATTAAGGGTGTACATCCCGGTAAAGGAGGTGGTCTAATACTAAACGTAAAAGACATCCTAGCCCAAAATGTGCCACGTGGGGCTTAAATGTCGCCAAGTGGCAGACATGTCTCAGGCATAAGGGTGTGCACCCCACCAATTAAGGGTGTGCATCCCGGAAAACGATTTGCACCCAGTCAAGGGTGTGTAGGTGCATCACCCAAAGGTCACAAGGAGGACGGGGACCGAAGATGTGAAGGGGGAAGGGAGGCACAGGGCGTGGCATGTACAGGGCGTAACCGGCAAAGGACATATCTGCCGCTCAGCGATGCCCTTTTTTTCCCTTCTGTCTGTCCCAAGGATATCTCCCGAACCGCAGGACCGAATCGCTTCAAATTTTGTGTGGTGGTGTGTCACCATGAGAGGAAGGCATCCGCGCAAAATGTTTTACCGTCCTGACCTTGACCTTGGCGTATGACCTTGAAAACCGAAATTCTTTAAGGGGCCATAACTTCCACACCGTTGGTCTTACAGTCTTCAAATTTGGCATATATGTACTTTTGCTTATGCCCGTTCTGATGATGTCATACCGATCAAGGTCAAGGTCCGGGAGGTCGGTAGGCCTTCAAAGTGGTAGGGGTCTACAAATTGGGTTTTAAGCCATATTTTCCACATTTGTACTTGACAGAAGCGCTTCAGATTGTGTGTGGTACTGTATAACCTAGAGTAGAAAACATCAGAGCATAAATTATCGTCATGCTGACCTTGACCTTGAAGTGTGACCTTGAAAACCGAAATTTCCTTCTTTGCGCTATATATTTCTTGTTCAAGCTGTATCTCGTGAACTAGAAGACAGAATCCCTTCCAATTTTGTGTCAGGATCTGACACTAAGAGTATAACACATTCGTACATAAATGATTCCTCGGAAATAGAATGTCGCCGAGCGGCAGACATGTTTCCGTTTTTCTTCACCCTCCTATATATCGTGAAATACTGTATAGAATCACTCCAAATTTTGTGTGGGGGTGTAAAAAGAAGAGTAGAAGACATTGCAGTACACATTATGCCACGTGGGATTTCAATGTCGCCGAGCGGCAGACATGTCTCCGAGTTACGGGTGTACACCCATTAAGGGTGTACACCCCACTAATTAAGGGTGTACATCCCGGTAAAGGAGGGGGTCTAATACTAAACGTAAAAGACATCCTAGCCCAAAATGTGCCACGTGGGGCTTAAATGTCGCTGAGTGGCAGACATGTTTTTCAGTGTTAAGGGTGTGCACCCCACCAATTAAGGGTGTGCATCCCGGAAAACGATTTGCACCCAGTCATGGGTGTGTAGGTGCATCACGCAAAGGTCAGAAGGAGGACGGGGACCGAAGATGTGAAGGGGGAAGGGAGGTACAGGGCGGGGCATGAACAGGGCGTAACCGGCAAAGGACATATCTGCCGCTCGGCGATGCCCTTGTTAATGATATAATCTACATACTGAGTTCATAACTTTTCAAACAAACCTATCCTAAGAAAAAAGTATTGAACAATAAACGTGAAATTCTGCATATCCGAAGTAGGACTCAATAAATGGTTTGTTTTATGATGCCTCAATTGTCCACACATTTTTAATTCCTATACATGTAGGCATAAATTGAGGGAATGTTTCTTGGTTACATTCAATGTTCAAAGTAATCATAACCAAATCCTCTACCTCTTTCTTACCCCAAACAAGACAAACTTTAGAAGAAATCATGGCAAAATGTATATTTCATAGGATTTAGCCAAAAGCATTTTCCAAGTGTTACTAAGCTGCTCACGAAAAAGTTAGGGAACACTTTCATGGTTCGGTTATTTGCTCATAACTTCCCAACACTTTGCGTTTGGAACTTAAAACTGGGTAATTACATAACAAAAGAGATCCATTCTCACAGTAACATCAAACATGTTTCACGATCGCCATTGGTTTATATGGTAACGTGAGTTTAAAAACGCCAAAAAATCAAGAAAACTGCAACAAATATATATAGTGCATCAGCATTTTCCCATGCAGTGATTTGTGCAAATTGGTACTCATCACTTGTTAGCAGGAAGCTTAAAGAAAGCATACAACTCTCAATAAGGTCTTTTCTTAACAGAAGAGATAGTGAAATTATTCGCTTAGTTGTGAGTTATGCAGTGAAGATTGAGTGTTTTGGAACTTGGGAGAATTTGGCATAGCTACAGAAAGGTGGTCACCAATGTCAGGTATCAAGCGCCAGTCATTATAAAGCTGTGACAGTGGTTCCAGCACAGCCACACCTTCCTGCATCCATTCCAGGGATCTCCCTTTATCCAAAAGGCTCAACTTTCCCAGCACAGCCATCGTGACTCAGCAATTAATTGCACTGTCTCTTTTGTTTAGAAAGGATCTTTTTGTGAGTTGTACTCATTCTTTAAGCTTCATGCTAACATGTGCTACGAATCGTTTTACTTAATCCACATTGTGGAAAAAACGCTGATGCACTGACATTGTTACAAACTTTTGGAGTTTGGGACTTTTAAAACTCATGTTTTGCGATCATAATCGCAAAACATTTTTGCTTTCACTGCAAAGCCATATATGTCTCTTGTGTATGTGACTACCACTCTAGATGCAAAGCGTTTTGAATCTATGAGCAAATAACCCAAACATGAGTATTTTCAAAGCGTTCCCTACCTTTTTGTGGGCAGCATAATTATATTGTACCGTGTATTGCGTTCTCTGAAAAGAACAAAATGTGATTAAAAATCGATGTACATAACACTCCCAGCCTACCTTCATACCACACAGGCGAACTCCCAGAGACGCAGAGGTAGTGTTGCGACACTTATTCACCTGGTACTGGACTTTGTGCAGGGGAGCGTCATCGCCATGTTGCCGTGTGCCCAGCTTGAGGTCAAGGATGCAGGGTGACTGAAATCCCGCCACGATGTTCTCCAACAACAGGAAGTCTACATGTGACGTCAAGGAAAGATGTGCACTGCGTCACTATAATTTTGTGAAATAGAACGGCCTTTATCACAACAAAGTAACCCTGAAAACAAAGGCAGTTGTTAAACAAAAGCAAGCAAACAATAACATAAAAAGGGGGGGCGGGGTCATTATTGAGAACAAAACATTTGATTTCCTTTTAAAGTCAGTTAAAGAAAGAAAAGGGGAAGAAAATAGAATTAATCTGATGAAAGATGAGCAATCTTGGAAAAGGAGTGAATGAAAATCAAGCAGCATGACAAATAATTTATATGAACAACACACACATACGCATCCAAGCGCGCGCCCACACGCGCACACACACGCACGCACGCACGCACGCACGCACACGCACACACACACACACACACACACAAGGATACGATACACGTTGTCGTGGCCCTGACGTTTGGACAGTTTCTTCAACAGACGTTGGGTGGTCAGTGGATGCTCCACCTTCTCCTCTACCCTCCTCCTCTCCCCCAAATCTCTCTCCAATCTCTTTGCTCTCTCGTCTTCCTGTTCCTTCTTCTTCACTTCGCATTTTCCATTGTCTTCTTCTTCTTCTGCTGTCTTTTCTTCCACTATTCCCCCATTCACTATCTTTTCGACTTCCTCCACTCCTGAATTATTGTCAGTCCTGTCTTTCTTAGTCGCTCTAAGTGTCAATCCTCTCATGTTATTTGTTTCTTTTTCCTTCTCCTCCTCGTCCTCTTCCTCATCCTTTTTCTTTTTCTCTTCAAGTTTCCTGTCTCTCCCTCCATCCTTTCCTAATTCTCCGTTCATCTTTCTTTTTGATCCTTTCTCTCTTACTTTCTCTCTTATCTTTTTCTTCGCGCTGTCGTCTGCGTCGTTGTTGTCGTCGTCGTCATTCGCCTCTTCTTCCAATTCTGCCTCTTTCGTGGATGTCGGTAGGTTGTTCAAAGCAATGTCTACCACTCCTGCACAATATAACAGAATAGTAACACATTTCTGTCTCTCTTCTTACTGAATCATAACGCAATACTAACACATCTCTGTCTCTCTTCTTACTGAATCATAACGCAATACTAACACATCTCTGTCTTACTGAACCATACCGCAATACTAACACATCTCTGTCTCTCTTCTTACTGAATCATAACGCAATACTAACACATCTCTGTCTCTCTTCTTACTGAATCATAACGCAATACTAACACATCTCTGTCTTACTGAACCATACCGCAATACTAACACATCTCTGTCTCTCTTCTTACTGAACCATAATGCAATACTAACACATTTCTGTCTCTCTTCTTACTGAATCATAACGCAATACTAACACATCTCTGTCTTATTGAATCATAACGCAATACTAACACATCTCTGTCTTATTGAATCATAAAGCAATACTAACACATCTCTGTCTTATTGAATCATAACGCAATACTAACACATCTCTGTCTTATTGAATCATAACGCAATATTAACACATATCTGTCTTATTGAATCATAAAGCAATACTAACACATCTCCATATCTGTTCTTAAATCATAACGCAATACTAACACATCTCTGTCTTATTGAATCATAACGCAATACTAACACATCTCTGTCTTATTGAATCATAAAGCAATACTAACACATCTCTGTCTTATTGAATCATAACGCAATACTAACACATCTCTGTCTTATTGAATCATAACGCAATACTAACACATCTCTGTCTTATTGAATCATAACGCAATACTAACACATCTCTGTCTTATTGAATAATAACGCAATACTAACACATCTGTCTTATTGAATCATAACGCAATACTAACACATCTCTGTCTTATTGAATCATAACGCAATATTAACACATATCTGTCTTATTGAATCATAAAGCAATACTAACACATCTCCATATCTGTTCTTAAATCATAACGCAATAGTAACACTTTTCAGTTTTTCTTCTTTAATCACAATGCACTACTAACACAACAGAACCATCAAAAAGATGATGGTGGTTGCTCTATGAAAGAAGAAGACACACCTGTCTCTCCTCTTTAATGAAAACGCAATACTAACACACCTCTGTCCCTCTTCTTAAATCACAATGCAACACTAACGGATATCTGTCTCTTTTCTCAAGTAAATGCATAAATATATCATATGTAGGCTATTACTTTACACGCAAAGGAATTCTTAAGTGCAAGTGAGTAATAAAGGCAGAGACGAGAGAGCGAAGTGAGAGAGAGAGAGAGAGAGAGAGAGAGAGAGAGAGAGAGAGAGAGAGAGAGAGAGAGAGAGAGAGAGAGAGAGAGAGAGAGTAGGAGAGAGAGAGAAGGAGAGAGAGAGAGAGAGAGAGAGAGAGAGAGAGAGAGAGAGAGAGAGAGAGAGTTGGAGAGATATAGAGATACAAAGAAAGAGAGTCGTCACAGTGGAGAGAGGAAGAGAGAGACACAGAGAAAGAGAGAGACAGAGAGACAGAGAGAGAGAAAGAGAGACAGAGAAGGAGAGATGAGGGAGAAGGGAAACACACATACACAAATGCAAACATACAAATATACACATAATAGAGATAGGGAGACAAACAGGCAGGCAGGCACACAGACAGATATAGACAGAAACAGAGAAGGAGAGAGACAGAGATAAAGCGAAAGAAAGAGAGTCGTTCAGAGAGGGAGAGAGAGACAGAGAGAAGGAGAGAGGAGGGAGAATGGAAACACACATACGCAAATGCAAGCATACAAACATACACACATAAAGATAGGGAGACAGGCAGGCGGACAGACAGATGAGATACAGACAGAAACAGAGACACGCAGTAGATAAGAGACATATTGACAGACAGTGAGCCAAAGCCACCTACCCCTGTACTCCGGCACAAAGGGCCGCAGCACTTCAGGCAAAGTCTGGTACACCCTCAGCTCCTTGGCAATCAGCGATTTGCAGATGGTGTCACCATCGTACCGGAACACCAGCGATTGCCCGGCCACCTGGTGCTGGAACGGTTCCAGAACTCCAGGACCGACGCCAGACACAGCAGCCTTCGTCCCCCCCGTGACCAGTCCTCCTCCGATTGTCTCCATGGTTCCTCGTCCGAAGGTCTTTCTTAGCTCACTCGGTCCGTTCAAGTCCAATATTGCCACCCAATCATGTGGGCTACCTCGGAATGCTTTAGTGGGATGTCCCGTGTGTGCCTACGCTCTTGTAACCGTGACAACACGGGCTTCCGGGATAGGCATAGGGCTGCTCTTGTGTTGGTAGGGCAGGTAGTGTTAGAGCGCTTCTGCGTCCCATTAGCACCGAGGGGTGTTTCGTTCTTATTAAGCCATCTCATGACGACTAGGTGATTAGGTGTCACGTCCCTTCGCAGTTGAGTCTATACGGAATCAATGAGGATTAGTCCAGAGAGAATGGCCGTGTTAGTCGATCACAATGTTCCGAATTATGACGAACTAGACAGCAGACCAGGAAACTGTACATAAAAACAAGTGACTTCTTGGCTGAAATTTGTTTACAGTGGGGAAGATAGGCATAATTTTATGTTCTGACCAAAATCCGTCCACATTCTTTTTGCCAAGTAATCTTTGAGATGACATTTGATGGGCATAATTATGTTAACAATAAGTAAATCATGGTTGGTTCATTAGGGTCAATACACATGAAGCCATTAAAATAAGCTTGGTATTGCGAATTAAAAACAACATTAACACGAAACGAAAAAGTCACAAGAGTTGCAACATCAGTCATAACCACTGGCCGACATTCTGAGCTGATTAGGCCTACAATCACTGTATTGGGATTTCACCAAATTCACACCTTTCAGTCTCTGTCTTTGGTCCATCCAGAGTCGGTGTAGGTAAGTTCAAATTATGGCCGTCCGACCTGAAACAAAAAAAAAGGTAATGTAACTGTTACAAGGCATCATTTTGTCCTTAGATCACGAGATCGGTGGCATAAATAAATATGTAGGCCCCTATATATGTGCCGCTGAATCAGTGGGGGGGGGGGGGGGGGGGGGGGGGGGGGGGCGTGTGTGTGTGGGGGGGGGCGCGCGCGCGCGTGTCTGTGTGTGTGTGTGTGTGTATGTGTGTGTGTGTGTATGTATGTATGTGTGTGTGTGTGTGCGTGCGCGTGCGTGCGCGTGTGCGTGTGTGCCTGCACGCAAATATAGATAGACTTATCGCCCCCTCGGTAGGAACAAGGATCAAGCTGAAGATAAACACAATTGCGTTTTAATAACAGTGTAACGAAAGACCGTGTCATACAAAACATTAGCCACATATTAAAATACAGTATAACGACAGGCTGGAAACCTTCGTCAGGGAAACAATTCAACTTGCTCTGGATTACTACATGTCTATTAGTACATTACATTAAGTGGGCCTAATGCTGCTTTTCTATTCCTCGTACAGCAAGTTGTGCTTATTTCACATAATCATAATGGTACAAGAGAAAGAAATGCTATCCAAAGGTTTTACAAAATTGCCGAAGTTGAGTATAATGTAGGCCTACTTTTATCTTATCCGTTATGAGTTACTACAACTCGCTACAACCATTGTTAGTAGGCTTAAGTTTTCTCTTTTTTCTCTCTTCTTTTAATGACGGGAGGGGGGGGGGGGCGGACTTTCTATCTAATGGGTGAGTTATTGTATAATATCATATGTTTACACAGGATTGCCCCAGCTGAGTGTCAAAAAGTGTACAAAAAAGTACGATGCTTATATCTGTGTCCCGTGGTCATTTTAATTACATTAGAAAAATACTAGACTATGCATCGAGGGAACTCTTAACCGTGTACGAAATGTCTTCAACATTTTATAAATAAAAACAATTTTAAACAAAAATAAAACAAGAGAAAAGCATGCAAAAACAAATCCCGCGTCAAAAATAACAGTTGTAATTAATTAAAAAAACAAATGGAATGTTTTAATTTCGATATCTGAGTCTCCATATAATTTGTGTATAATTTCTGTAAACTGTATAATAAGTTTTGAGTAATCTCAAACAGACAAATAAGCCCACTTCAAAGCAACACAATCGAATGATCTCCTAGGTAAAGGTTAAAAGACCCATTATGAGCCCGTTAAGAACTATTATGACCGCGTCCATTAATGTCCACATGCATTTCTGTGTCGTAAATAAACATCTCTTCGTTTCAAACCCTTCAATATAATTATACTACACTAGCTGCGAATAGCTTCATACTCTTTTACCTTCTCGCTAAAGTAAAAAAAAAACAAGAGGCAAAGCCTTCAAGGCTCACGATTTTTATTACTATAGCAGGCATGGGAATTCCCATGACAATTCCCATGCCTGTATAGAGAGAATACTGTTATGTAGACACTTGTGCATCTGAAAACAGAATTAATTTTTTATTTTACTGTGTAAATTAAATTATTTCTGTGCATTAAATTACCCCTACCCCTTTCTTTAAAATTTAATTATATGTATGTTTATATATGCGCATGTAACATATAGTGGAGCCCTATTTTTATTTTTGGCAAACAAGTAAAATTGAAAAGCATATTGACCAAGCTTTCAGAAAAACATAGTGACCAACACTGGATTTTCCGTATATTTTTTTTCAAGACTGAAATGAATGTGGGCTAAATGTTAGGTACGTCGTCTTGATTATGAGGTAAGGCGTGATCTCTTATTCTCTAGGCCTAGGCCTTGTTGCCGGAAGTGCGATAGGCTAAGTATTGCATGCGCAGAGATGATGTGCGAATGAACACGAACAACCGTTGTCAAAATCAAAGGCGCAAATAAAACGAAACAACCGGGCCGTCAACGCACACACTCGGTACATCC
>JAGGCT020000686.1:0-50000 GCA_017654935.2 Phymorhynchus buccinoides | reverse complement strand
ACAAGCATATAAACACAAATTAGTGTGTTGATAATTAACTCACAAAGGACAATACGCACTAATGGAATGTCTCGGAAAATAATATCAACAAACCCTAAATTGTCAAATTATTACCGTAAAGCCGGTAGCAGTTGGCATTTGGACAGGAGCACTTCAATGATCTCTTCATTGGCTGTCTGAAGTCTCTGCAACCAAGTACCAATATTTGCATCAGCTTAGAATTTTTCTGATCAAAGCTGTTGGTTTACAACTCTCATCAAAACTCTCTCTTTTTAGTTTACAACTCTCATAAAAAAAAAATAGGGACTGAAGTCTATATAAATAACTGCATCAGGATAAAAACCTACTGACTGATAGAAGGTGTGATTTTTCAGCTCTCACCAAAATGTCAACACTATCATATAATGTCACATTATGATGCCACTGTTATGGCCAGTACTCCAGATCCGCAATGGATGCGCTTTTCAAGATATCAGTGGTTTTCAAACATGAACGCACTTGGATCTTTGTTCTGAACAATTTCCACTCTTAGCACACTCTCTTAATCTCTAATCATCTCACAATTATGGGTTACTTAAATGAATGATGGTTCGTCCCGTGTGTGCTGTTTTGCAGCTGTGTGGATGTAAAACCTAACTTTCATTCTAATCATTTTTTAAAAGTTTTTAACTCATCTTCCTGACGAAGAGGTGAAATAAAATCTTGAAAGCTTGAGACCATAGGTGTTCTGTGGTAATTTTGAAGTCTTTCATTCTAATCATCTCTCTGACAGTCTCATTCTCTCGTAAATCACCCCCCCCCCCCCCCCTCCCCCTTTTAAGATAGGCTACATTGTAAACTCCTGTAACTATCAATCACTGATTTCCCATTACATTCACACCATATCACTTCAATCTCTCTCTCTCTAAGACACTCAATTCTTTCAAAGCTACAAATTTACAAGCATCAGTACATTATGTGCATGCATTTTGTTATTTTTTCTGTTGCCTTTTACCTCTTCTACAATTGAAACATTCCGACCCTGACTATGAGGCACTCTCTCTTTCTCTCTCTTGTACTGTCTTTCCACCTTGACAAAAATAGGCTTCATTTTGCTTTGAGAGAAAAAATTGCTCAAATTCATCTAATCTTTCCATCCTGTTCTTTCCTTCGCCACCCCCTACTCTTCCTTCCCCTTTCTTTCTCCCTCCCTCCCCTATAGTTAACTTTGACCTTCACCTTGAGCATGTCGAGGGCCAGCTGGTGTGCCGGGGGGTAGAGGGACTCCAGGGACAGCATGAGGCAGGCCAAGGGCTTGGAGTCCCCCAGAACGTGGTACTGCAGGAACTGGTGCAGCTGGTAAAAGCAGTTGTGGTTCACCAGCAGGTTGATCACCAGCTCATACAGAAAATGCTGCAAACACGATACATAGTCATCATCATTATTGTAGTCATGCATCTGTACAGTTGTTCACCAAATGGTTGATCACTGGCTTTTAAAGAAAATGCTGCAAACACAGGCTTCGTTATAATCTTAATCATCATCATGCAGCTGTACAGTTGTTCACCAAATGGTTGATCACCGGCTCGTAAAGAAAATGCTGCAAACACAGGCTTCGTTATAATCTAAATCATCATCATCATGCAGCTGTACAGTTGTAGTTCCCCAAATGGTTGATCACCAGCTCGTAAAGAAAATGCTGCAAACACAGGCTTCGTTATAATCTAAATCAGCAGCAACAGCAGCAGCAGGTTGATCACCAGCTTGTACAGAAAGTGCTGAAAACATATCGCTGTACGCATGCAATACAGACGTAAGTCGAAAGACGTCACTTTACAGAAGCAAAAAAACTGATTATTTCGGCTCAAATTGCGTAAGATTTTTTCACACGGCATAATTTCGAGCCAGCAAATAACTTTGCTACTTCAGCTTTGCAAAGAAATACTGATTTCTATGTAATATTGAAATAACAAGAAGCTTCATCGGAATGTCAGCATTTTAGACTAAGAAGAATCTTTTTTTTTACGCAAATAAAAGCTTTAAATTTCTGATTGTTGAGAATGGTACATTGACACCCCTGTGTGCCCCCTAATATTTTTAATACAAAACAATGTGAGACATTGTCAACATTAATTGTTGATTTGACTCACTGAATGTCGTCATATTGTTCTTGTCTTCTGGTTTAAGTTGAAACTGTTACCAACACACACACAAGCTCTAAACGAATACAAGGACAAAAAAAGTGCATGCACTGGGCACTGCACAGTAGACACACGCACGCATTAAGTTTAAGAATTCTAACCAAGAGGCAAAGCCTAGGCTCACTCGCTGCCTTTTTTGGAGATAGATCTAAAGTCCAGTGATATATCTAAATACCAAAGATAGATCTAAATGTCAAATTATTCAGAATAGGTTTCTATACTGGATTCATCAGCTTGCTGTACCACCCTACAACATTTTAAGCGAATATGTACAGCGCTTCATGTTATAGTTGACAGACAAAAATTCAAGGTCAATGGTCATGGTTATCATGGTCCCTAAGATCAACAATACTTACTATTACTTAGCACTCCTTATGATCTTAAGCCAGTCTAACTGCTTGTCAAATTTGGGGACTCTATCTACTAGGATATAAAAGATTGGTAGATTTATATCAATCTTACTATCTATCTAACTAAATACTTACCAACACTCAAAACAATACATACAATTAGCTGGAAGAACCAAAGCGTTAAATGCTTGTTACCATAGTAACCTAAAAAGGAAGTCACCCTAGTGACAGTAGCATAACCTCCCCTTGGCTACTTCCGGTCACAGTGACTTCCGTCATGCGCAAACCATTCCTTATTTTACAAAAGCATCAGGAGGGTGGTTGGGAGGGAAACTATGATTGTTTTGTGTGTTGGTAAGTATTTAGTTAGATAGATAGTAAGATTGATATAAATCTACCAATCTATTCTAACCATACTGTACCAACACTCAAAACAATTGCAGAATACCAACGAGGAGGTGGGTGATGCTACAAATCCAATAAGGTAGAGATGAAGTACCAAAAGAAAAGTACATACACAAAACCTCATAGAAAACATCACATAAATCCCTTCCAAAATACTCCAATCTCTTTTCCCCCATAGGTCAAAACATTGACTTACCAATGAAGAAGTTAACATAAGGAAAAAAACCTTACATTAACAGGAGATGGGAGTGTGAGCGACGACAACACGTCTAATCGCGAAAAGAGTTGTCAGTCCTCTTGATGGACACGTCCCTGAGGTAGTAGCTCAGAAAGGTGTTGACTGAGCGCCAGGTAGCCGCCTCCATGACCTTGGAGAGCGGGACGCCCTTGGTCAGCGCCAGCAAAGCACTGATGGCCCGAACCTCATGTGCCCAGAGAGGAGCTAGAGCTAGCATAAGCTAGCTTGACAGCCCCGATCAACCACCTAGAGATAGTACCCTTAGAAATGTCTTTGTCATATTTCTGATTGATTGAGAGAAAAAGGAGCCTCCTCGAACCCCTGAAAGAGCTCGTGAGCTTAAGATAGGATCTAAGGCAACGAACAGGACAGATGCCTCTCAGCGCCCGTATCTCCGGCATTTCTGGACCGATTGCCTTCGAATTTGGCAGGTAGATGACCGGGGACGGTGCCTATCGATGTGCCAAACCGGAAGCGAATCAATTCAGAAACGCGCGCGATATATGCCGCTTCACCTTTCCACAAATAACTCCGCCATTTGTTAACCGAATCGCTTCAAATTTGTTGTCAGGCTTGCTGTGGCCGGGGCAAAGGCTGGCAGCAAATTTCAAGAGAATCGGGAGAGTGCGTCACTCTCAGAGCAGTGCCAACGGGAAACGGGGCCTTATATCTCAGCTGTTTCTTAACCGAATCGCTTCAAATTTGCTGTACTCAGCGTTACCAGTACTTGGCGTTACCGTTACTAGGGAGAGCGCATCACTCTCAGAGCAGCGCCAACAGGAAACGGGGCCTTATAACTCTGCCTTTTCTTAACCGAATCGCTTCAAATTTGCTGTACTCAGCGTTACCAGTACTTGGCGTTACCGTTACTAGGGAGAGCGCATCCGTCTCAGAGCAGCGCCAACGGGAAACGGGGCCTTATAACTCTGCCGTTTTTTAACCGATTCGCTTCAAATTTGCTGTACTCAGCGTTACCAGTACTTGGCGTTACCGTTACTAGGCGTTACCGGTACTCAGTGTTGCGCTAGTTTATATAGTACTGCTGTGTTTAAAAGAGCTTAAGAATAAAAAAGATGAAGAAGTGAGGTTAAGAATAACTAATTAATAAGCTATGTCGTAGTCAAATACAATGAGATAATGATGATAATTATGATGATATCGACGATGATATAATGTGAAGACGATATGGTCTGCTGGGTAATAAACTAATTGTAAAAGCATTGTTTCAATCAATCAAGATTCGCACTGATTCAATACTTTCTAGTTAGTCAATTTTTTAAAGGAATTTGTTTCAAAACCATTTTGCATTTGCATCATGAATATGCTGCACCTGACAGACTTTGATACCTTTCAATAAGAAAACCCTATGTTTGCTGGTGCAACGGATTACATACCTGTACAGGAATGGCAAACTGGTTGAGAGAGCGGATGTATTCGATGAGAACTGCCACCATGAACTTGTAGGGAATGTCCTGAAACCACAGAGGATAATGCTACAGTGGAACCTCCCTTTTAAGACCTTGAAAAATCATCCAAGGGAAAGAGTTGCATAAGGGAGATAATTTTAATACTTACAAAGAAGGGAAAGTCTCAGAGAAATAGGTCTTAAGTGGGAGGGAGTCTAATAGGGGGGTGGGGGTGTCTTATAAGGGAGGTTCCACTGTATTAGCGTATTTTTCAGACTACAAGGCGATACTTTCCCCCCAGATTGAGACCCCTGCGTCTTATGATATGATTGATAATATAGTAAGAAACTATAATAACAAAATCTGAGTTTTGTGCAAACTTTGCCGTATAGTCCGAAAAATACTGTTTTACCTCTGTTGACTGTGAGGTTCTTTTTGGTGAATGAATGAATGAAATATAGAGATTTACGTCCTCTCGTCCCGGCAGGGCACATATGGGACATTTGCAATGTAGTAGGTTCTTTTTGGTTTGTATGCCAAACTATTATGGATGGAAATCTGTTTAACGTCCTCTGGTCTGGAACACACACATATGGGACACTAGTAGATATAAAGATGGTGGGAACGATCCTGGAGGCAATGCCCGGAGGCAGTGCAACACCAGGAAAGTCCCAAATTTTTATCAATATAGATATATGATAATTTAGCCAAACTATTATAACAATATTAGTGAAAATATTTAGATCAGATTATGAAAAAAAAAACTTTGGTGGAGAATAATGTTATTATCCATTTAACTTTCCTTTTTTTGGGGGGGGATTAAGATTAAGATTAAAATTATAGCCCCGTCGACAACAAAGGCTATGTCAGGGCTGTCACGGGGGGGAGGGGTGGGCAAATAATTTGATACTTTTCTTATAAGTTTCTGAAACTTATTTTATTTATATCATACTGAGATTATGAGCCTCTTCACCTTTATTAACTCTCTTATGCGGTGAACGTTCAGAAAAAAATCGGATCGTAAATGCCGAGAATGTTCGGGAACGTACGGATTCCACGTGGCCGGTTTGGGCGCTTCCATTTTGTTTCTATCACATGGCAGTCACGTGAGCGCTTCAGCCTCGCTTTTGCTATAGATTACACTTCCGTCCTGTTGCTTGCAATGGCTTCTAGGCCGATTGGTTTGAAAGATATGAATTTTTGAAAATTAGTGACCGACTTGGGCATTTTCGCGATTTTTCCAATATGGATGACGAACAGTTGACTGAGGAAAGCGATGAATAGTCGTATTTTTGTGAAAGATGGGACTTATGAGATCGCGAAGTGATGAGTAAGGAGTGTATTCTGACCTATTTCGGCAGCGAGCTTGTTTTTGTTCGATCGATGTGAATTTTTGAAGTCGTGTTACTGACATCGGCATTTTCCCGACTTTTACATCATGGATGATGAATCGTTATTGTATCCACTGAGTGATGACAGCGATAAAAATTCCTTTTTTTGTGAAAGATAGAAATTATAAGATCGTGAAATGAAAGGGTAAGTGAATGATTTTGATCTACATTTCCATTTCAGTTGTCTTAGGCTTCACCAGTCTGCAAAAGTAGGCAGTGAATGACTAGTGAATGCAGTTTGCGAATACACTTTGGCATTTTGATTTTTTTTGTGGAGCCATGCATCCCCATAACATCTTGAAATTCATTTTGTAAATCAGACAGACATCTCGGCAACACATTCAAAACAAAAAAACCCACAAAATCTGCTAGGGTATATTTTATTTAATTATTTTTCTGACGCTACCCCCCCCCCTTTTGTACGGAGTGACGTCCCTTGGGCTAGGATTTCATAGGTGATAGAGAGTACAGAGTGTCAGGCACAAGAGGGTTAAAAAGTTTTCTATACTTATAATGAGGCTTTATACTGAAAATTATCTGTCCCTGTCTTGTGCACTGAGATGCGAACGCCACCTACTTAAGATTATCGCCCTTGCCTGTCAGGAACTAGCCGTATATAGCCACAGAAAATTCTCTGCCCCTGACTAGTCATTAGGTGGCATGGTCAAGTCAGTCAAAATATTATCGCCCTTTCGTGTCGCCAAGACGTAGAATAAAGCCTCATAGGTAGTCACAGGGCAAAAAAGGCTGAAATAAAGCCGACATTTTCTGAACAAAAGAAAACAAACCACAAAATTTGATGTGCTGTGATTAATTTGAAATCATAGTAAAATGCCAATTCCAAAGTGAAGCAAACAAACACAGGGACAAAAACTATGTAACAGATCCATTTATAACATTCACCAAGCATGTCTTTCTGGACAATAGTGACCTTACCCTGTGTTCTTCAAAAACGGAGAAGACATGGGTGAACATGTCTGATTGGTCGATGATGACCTTGGGTCGTGACCCTGACGATCCTGAGCTGGCTGAATCCATTGACTGGAACACACCCACACACAGAAACACTTGCATACATGTACATGGGTGTACACATATACACAAGCAAATACACACCCACACACAGAAACACTTGCATACATGTACATGGGTGTACACATATACACAAGCAAATACACACCCACACACAGAGACACTTGCATACATGTACATGGGTGTACACATATACACAAGCAAATACACACCCACACACAGAAACACTTGCATACATGTACATGGGTGTACACATATACACAAGCAAATACACACCCACACACAGAAACACTTGCATACATGTACATGGGTGTACACATATACACAAGCAAATACACACCCACACACAGACATACACACATGGACGCTACTTCAGCAATGATCCTAAAAACAATGGCACTTGAACTTAACTTTATCCCCGATGGCTGCTGCTTTGAGAACAAACACAAATGCGCTGATCAATTCTTTTCCTGAGTCATTTGCAAGTCAGCTGCAAGTTTATTATTATTATTATTTATTTGAACATTTAGCACGCCTAATCAATTCAATGCCCTAGGCGTTTACAATATAAAAATATAATATACACATATAACACAACACATACAGTGGAACTTCCCTTATAAGACCTTCAAAATGAGGTCTTATGAGGGAGGTAATTTTAATACTTACAAAGAAGGGCAATGTCTTAGAGAAGTAGGTCTTATGTGGGAGGGAGTCTTATAATGGGAGGTCTTTAAGGGAGGTTCCACTGTAATAATATGTAACATATAGCATATAGAATGGGAAATAAAAATTACACAAACACCTAAAGACGGTCAGACAAACAGACACACAATTACACGCATGCGCGTGAGCGCACGCACACTCACGCACATACACACACACACTCACACAGATAATTATGTGCGCGCACCAAGCACAGATATTCACTCTCAGACATGCACACACCAAGTCATGAAGGAAGGGATTAGTAGTTATTTAGGAAACAGATAAGTTTTGAGATGGCGTTTGAATGTGGGCAGAGAGGATGGGTATCTGAGGGAGCGAGGCAACTGATTCCAACAGGAGCTTGATAGACAAAAGAGCATTGGCCAAAGGTTTTAGTGCGGACAGTGTGGATACAATAGAGACGGGTGTCAGATGAGGAACGCAGAGCTCAAGACGGTGCTAATATGCAACAGATCAGTGTGATATTCAGGACAGGAAGACTTGATAAATTTGAAGCAGTAAATTTCATGCAAAGAGAGTGAAATAGAAACACCCGAAGGTGCTGATGGGACCCAGAGATGCACCAGCCACACCCGTCCTATCAACGCGAGAGCAGCCCTGCCCCAGCCTTGGAAGTCTGTGTTGTGTTACTGGGGAGCAGGCACACACGGGACATTCCATTAAGTATACAAGGCTCATAGCTACTCGCGGCTTGGTGACCATCGGATACGATACAAAGGAGTCCTTGCGAAATGTCCCCATGGGTGTACCAGTCCATTTTTCATGACTGCAGAGCCCACCGGCAAAAGACACCCACTCAGAAACCAGAACGCATGCAACTGCTCCCAAAAATGACAGGCGAGGCCAGTGCATCCCTAGACAAAGCCACAGGCTCCCGCCCTACGGACCTATATGCCTCCGAAGAGAGTCCCAGAATGTGATCTTATGTTGTTAGGTCTTTCCCTAGTCATCCCAAGAGGGAAAAAAAAAAATGAAATAGAAACACCCGAAGGTGCTGATGGGACCCAGAGATGCACCAGCCACACCCGTCCTATCAACGCGAGAGCAGCCCTGCCCCAGCCTTGGAAGTCTGTGTTGTGTTACTGGGGAGCAGGCACACACGGGACATTCCATTAAGTATACAAGGCACATAGCTACTCCCGGCTTGGTGACCATCGGATACGATACAAAGGAGTCCTTGCGAAATGTCCCCATGGGTGTACCAGTCCATTTTTCATGACTGCAGAGCCCACCGGCAAAAGACACCCACTCAGAAACCAGAACACCCACTCAGAAACCAGAGGCAATCTTGTAGGATATTCTTTGCTGAACAGGGAGCCAGTGGAGAGAACAGAGCGATGGAGTTACATGGTCACATTTAGAAGAGCGGAAGATGAGGCAGGCAGCATGATTTTGAACTTTTTGAAGTTTGTTGATGAAATGAGAGGGGGAGCCAGACAAAAGAGCATTACAGTAATCAAGGCGGGATGGTACAAATGCGCAGACAAGAGCTTTCGTGGTGTCTTCTGAAAGGAGATGGCGGATAGAAGCAATTCGACAGAGTTCAAGAAAGAAAGTATGACAGACATTGCTGACATGCTGTTGAAAGGACAGGGTTTGATCAAGAGCTACACCAAGGTTGTGGGCAGAAGGAGAGAGAGTGATAGACGAGTCAATTAGTTTGATGGAGGATGGAAGAGAAGTGGTTTTGAAGTTTTGGTGGGGTGATCAAGATCAGTTGTCTTCATTAAGTTTCAGTTTGTTTTCTATCATCCAGTCCTTCAGGTTGGCTACACAGAACTGGGTGCTTTGGATCATGGTGGGAAGGTTCGAGAGTGGTCCAGAGATGTATAGCTGATTATCGTCAGAGAAAGAATGATGCTGAAGCAGGTGTTGTTGAACAATAGAGGAGACAGGATAGGAGTAGAGAATGAAAAGTAGAGGGCCCAGGACAGAACCTTGTGGTACCCCATAGACAAAGGAAGGCTTAAAAAAAAGACCATGGACAGAGACTACCTGTTGACGATCAGTGATGTAGGAATGTAACCAGAAAGCCCAAACGAGTGATGCAGACGGGAAAGAAGGATAGAATGGTCAATAGTGTCAAAAGCAGCAGAGAGGTCTAAGAGGGTCAGAAGTGAGATATTGTTAGAGTCAAGGGCAGTCAGTATGTCATTACAGATTTTGAGAAGAGCAGTCTCAGTACTATGGCCAGAGTGGTAAGCAGATTGAAGGGGATAGGCAAGGTTGTTGGAGTGTAGGTAGTCGAACAGCTGATCAAGAACAACTTTCTCTAAGACTTTGGCAAGAAAGGGAAGGCTTGATACAGGCCTGTAGTTCTTCAAGTTATCAGAATCAAGTGTTGTTGTTTTTTAATCACTCTGTCATATACAAATGAATATGATCATGTAGGCCCCATTTTCATGGTGTGTTTTTACAGTTCTAATTGAGCATGTTACAATCTGAAAACCTCATCCTATCCCAACATCTCCCATGGCTAGTTTATATTGAATTAAATGTGATCATATTGAACTCATTCTCCAGGTAAAACTAAAACTGGATTCGCAATGACAAATGCTAGACAATATCTAATATGAAAAGAATATAGCCGAAGATGTTGATGGAACACAGAGACGGACTGGCCCTACTTGATCCACCAACGAAAGAGCAGCCCTACACCAATTAAATAAGCAAATAAAATATAAGATTAATTCACACCATCATGTTGGCTTTGTCGAGGTAAGCCTTGTAGACCTCGTTGAGCATGTCACAGGTCTGGGAAACCAATGCCCCACCCCTATCCCAACATAATGGTTATAACAATAAAATCAATGCATACCATCATGCTGGCCAAGTTGTCAAGGTAGGCCTTGTAGACCTCGTTGAGCATGTTGTACAATGTAAAAGTAAAACAATGTAAAAGTTCAACATTTAGCAATCACATACAACAAATGCATACCATCATGTTGGCCTCGTTGTCGAGGTAGACTTTGTAGACCTCGTTGAGCATGTTGTAGACCTGGGACACCACATCAGTCCAATGTAAAAGTTCAACATTTAGCAATCACCTACAACAAATGCATACCATCATGTTGGCCTCGTTGTCGAGGTAGACTTTGTAGACCTCGTTGAGCATGTTGTAGACCTGGGACACCACATCAGTCCAATGTAAAAGTTCAACATTTAGCAATCACCTACAACAAATGCATACCATCATGTTGGCCTCGTTGTCGAGGTAGACCTTGTAGACCTCGTTGAGCATGTCGTAGACCTGGGATACCACGCCCAGGCTGCTCTGGTGGCCTGGGATCAGCATGTCCTGGCACACCGCCTGCAGCACCCCCTTGCTGTCCCCACGGTGCAGCAGAAACTGGATCAGCTTCACCTGAAAGGGACAACGCACAAAACGTATGGCACCCATTTATTTTGCAATGCAGAGAACTGGCAGTGTGCACCCTCCTTGTGGTTAGTCCAGTTTTTAAAGGTATGTCTCATTAGCACACGTGCACTTGGCTATCCTTTCAAACCATTAATGGTTATGGCACAAAACCAGGTTGACCGATGTAAGTTAAAAAAATACTGCCCTTCACAAACACTAGAGAATGTTCAACTTTCTTCTATTACCTCCCCCTTAACTGGTGCTTTATTTTAAAAAAAAACATTAAAAAACCAGGGCGTTAAGTAAAAAACAAAAGTGGCTGGGAGACCAATTGAGCTCCACAAGAGTCTGTTGTTTTTGTGTGTTTTTTAGCCAAATATCCAAAGTAGCTGCAGCAGTATGACCAGACCTGCCAACAGACCAAAGAGGAATATTTGTAGCAGGAAAGAGGAATTTTGGGGAGCTAAGAGGAATTTTGACGCGGCATCTTACCTTTCGCACGTAAACATAATTTGAAGCAAGCAATTTTTATCCTTGTGAACTTGTCTTGTTTAAAACTAGTCTTGTCTGGAAGTGTCACAACTATTCCTAACACAATAGAAGCTTATGGTTTGTTCCTCTGTCCTTTTTATTTGGGCAGACCAAGACGGTTGGTGCCATAGATGACTTGAATAATAAGACTTGGAAGGAAGATAATGAATCAGTTTAAGTTCATCTTTGTTCTCCTTTCCTTCCGTTGGCTTGAAAAAGTTGGCAACGGTGTAAGACGAAGTCTGGGAGTTTGCAGACGATGAGAAGTAATGTGGCATTTGATTTGATGTCTTGACACCCTCCATAGGAGACTTTTAAGTGTAGTGACCACATCATACAGCTAGCATGATGCACACTTTCTTGATCTCTGAATGCACAGATACTTTTCCATGTAATCTTGGCAGAAATATTGGTCTATTCCCTTTCTTTTCTCCCCAGAGTCTCACACACATAGATGTGTCAATCGCCATCTTGACGGAAGTGCACAAACAGAAACTAGAAAGTCGGTTATACGCACAGCAGCTGTGCTGCTCTGTATATAAGACGATGAATTTGTGTGTTCAAAAAAACATTTTTTTTAAGTTTTGAAAGTTGAATTTTATGGACTTGAGCGGAAGAAATGTACTCTGAGTGGAAGAAATTCCGTTCAAAGCGGAAAGGTTGGCAGGTCTGTATGACCAACTGCGCTTCATAAAAAAATAATGGAAGATTGAGTATCAGTGCTTGGACTTCATATCGGAAGCTCCTTTAGGTAAAGTAGGTGATTACGCTTCAGTCAGCAGAGTACAAAGCTAAGGAATGACATGGCCAAAGACAAGTAGTGGTAAGGAAAAATAATGAAAGGTGAGAAAGGTTGCTCATCGATTTTCTAAAAACCTGATCTGCGAACAGAGACCACAGCACAAAAACTGAATTCAAACATATAGCATGCAGAGAAACACGCATGTGTGTATGCCTGCAAATGTATGCATATGTGAACATGTGCAGTTGTACCTGTTTGTGTGGGAGTGTGTGTAAGTTGATGTGAGTTTTGTGTCTGTGTTTAAGTGTGTATGCACACGTGCATGTACAGTGCATATTCTCTCACCTTGTCAGGCAGCATAGCCACAATGGGACCAAGATTCAGACGCAAGGTCCACAGGCATCCTGTAACAGGTTTTTTATATAATACATAGAGGTTTTTGTTGTTGTTGTTTTTTTGCTGTCCCATCTTCTGGGCCGTACAGTGGCGTTGCTCCCACGCCGCTCGTTCCGAATCCCAATTCGCAGCTACACCCCGGTTTGTTCAAGTCGCAGAATCCGAGACCAGCAGTCCAAGGGGAGCGAATCTACGTTAGGCCGTCAGGAGGCAACCAACCGAGGAGACACTGCACTTCTGCTGAGTCACTTCGGTGGAGTTCAGTGGAGCCTGTTCAGGACACCACCTATTAAGCCCCCTGCTGACGACACTATTCTCTTAGTCGCGTAGCCAGCGTGAGTGAGGTCCTCCTCCAAGGGCGCCACCATGACCGTCCACCGACAGCTCACCAGAACACACTGATCCCCATGACTTTGACCCGAACGCACCAAGGCATAGACTGGATTGGAAACCGAAACTGAGGTCACCATGAGAGCAGGGCATGCAAAGCCACAGAATTTGAGACATTTTTTTGAATTTTATGATTGATGGAAAATGAGGCCGATGATAACGATGATGATGCTATGGAGTTCCATATCGGTCTGAGACTGCATGGCAGGGCTGTATTCTACGCTTCCTTTCATAATGATATCCCGGCGTTAACCAGGCCCGAGAACTACAGACACCTGCAGTGTTGGTCTTGCAATTAGAGCAACACTCTCAGAATCGCATCCATTAAGCGGATGAAACTCGACTGTGTGGTTTCAGTCTTCCCATTGAGCCCATAGCCACTCACTCTGGGTAGGAGTCGGTCCAGGACCGAAAAAACCCTCGCATCTGATGGGACTCGAACCCAAGACCTCCCAGCCAGTAGTCCGCGACGCTAACCACTACACCATGGCGGCTGGTCATGAGTTTATTTTTAAACAAAAATCAAATATACAGCATTCAGAAATTTCATCCTGTTTTCATCAGACATTCACCACCACCTTTACATTGTTCCTCTAAAACTGAATCAATAGAATTAAAATAAATTAATCATTATTTCCATTCACAAAATGGTTGACAATGAACTCATTGCTCATTGGTATATATCAATATGTCTTAAATCTTTAGTTTAAAAATATTGTCTGATCCTTTGGCCTTTGGTTTAGAAAATACTTCTCACGAAGAATTTGATGTAACAAAATTCTACAGGATAAAGAATCAAGGCTTTCAATAACGTAATTAACACATTTGTTATGGCCAAATGGTCAGAGCAATAAGTACACAAATGAAACAACTGACCCAGTTTAGCATCAATGACGATGGAAGGTTGAAAGACGACCCAGTTGGCTGAATCTGTTCTTTGCTAAGGAAATATTGACAGTTGCTGATGATGATTTCAGCTAAACACAACAGAAACCAACAACTGAAAAGCATTGATATACTGCAAACTAGACAGGTGGACATTACTACATGAAAAAGAGGAGAAGAAGAAGACAATTTGAGGTAGGCTTCACTGAACTCCTGCCAGTCAGACAAAAATTCAGTTTTTTATTTGATTAAACCTGCATTTTAGAATCACTTTACAACAACATTGTTGCGAAGAAACATTTATGCCCCCAAAAATCAGAATTAACACAAAAATCAACATTTTAAAACTATAAATCCCCGCATATATATGCAAAACAAACATCAAAGCTGCAACAGAGATCAGCACAGATGAAAAATCAACACACACACACACACACACACACACGCACACACAGTAGTTTGTCTTCAAGGATACAGAGTTCGCAAAAGAATTCTGTCTTGTCAGTGCCAGCTTGCATGTTGACGGCTGAAACACCGATCAATCAGACTTCTCAGGAATACAATCATTACCGTTTATTTACACACATTAGCTAGTATCGAATCTAATCAAATCATTTTGCTCAGGACTGCATACTTTCACAACCTACTTTTTGCATTAACTTTACTACGAAAACTTTGAAAAGTTTATCTTTGCTTTCTTAATGCACCACCATCATCAGTACCACAATTATTATCGTTGTTATTATTACCAACACAATCACCATTCTAATGATCAAAACAATCATCATTTTAGTTGATATTATTAATATTATGATCAATATCATAATCCAATAACAAAGAAAACACTATTAAACATTCCAGATATTTTAATGCTACGCAACTCAAATAACTTATCCAGTAGAAAGCCTTCTTGCATAACTAAATCTATCCTCCAACAAAAAGCGGGCTATCTTGCACTTTAGTCACCCCTCCTTATGTTTACAACCCTCAATCTCAAAGTCTGCTTCTTACAGTTGTAAGAAAATAACCCTAGGCTGATCCAAACACTATTCCTTTTTTTTCAAAAATGGCAGAATGTTGCTTTTCAGTGAACATTTTCAAAGGGAAAATTTGAAAGGGGGGGGGGGGGGGGGGGGGGGGGGATGACGTGGGAAACCTAGCTATCAATTAGTATTTCTCCCATGGCAGTCGAGTTCAGTCCAACTCTTCACATTTAGTAGCATGCACTCTTTATCTCTTGCACTCGGCTGCTTCCTACCCACTGAACCACCACAGCAGCCAAAGCATCTTTTGCTTCCCTCCTTTTCTGTACAGGTCCATAGTTTTTCTTGTGGCATGATTCCTTGTTGTGTTTGCGGCAAATTCAAATCCTGATTTGGTGTTTAAAATACTATCGGTAGTACAGAGACTGTCTCGTCCAATAGCTACGTGTGTTTTGTTATGATTGACCAAAGGAGACGTGGATTCGAAATCCGTAAGTGGAGATTATAATAAATGTTTAATGCGTTATGGCCTGAACTTTTCAGTATCCGAGTAGCGTCTGTTAGCTGATCACAAATGAAGTGCATGATAGCCTTCCGGCGACTTTCTGGGTTAGCGTGACCTTTGGTGCTGACCTTTTTGCAAAACAGATCGAGCGGGTTTATAAAATCAGGTTTTGCAGTTTATCACTCAAAGAATAGTCTTCATCAAAGTACAATATTTGTCATTCGCTTACACACACACACACACACACACACACACACACACACATACACACACACACACACTGGCATGCACACACACATACACACACACGCACGTACACACGCACACACACACTCACACACATACACAGAGAGAGGGGATCATTAAATTTATTCATAGAAATATCGTTGCCTCATGAGAAGAGGTACACTATTATGCAAAGTGCAAGGCTTTGTTTCAATAAAAATGAGAGTGAGAGTGAGGGGGAGGGGGATAGATTTTCTTTTAGATCAGATCCATATCTTTTCTTCACAAAGCTAATGTAAATTCATGTTAGATAGAAGAGAAAAAATATTAAAACAGAGAGAGAGAGAAAAATAGAGGTTTAACGCCCTCTGGGCCAAAGGGCCATATGACTCATGAGGCATTTAGAATTGTACAGATCTTAACAGAAAAGAAGACTTTAATAGGGATACAGATGTTGTAGTTCGTATAGGGTTTTTGAAAAAATATGCACAGCTTTAAAAGTCTGGAATGTTTTAGAGGTAAAGGTATTTATTAAAAGATATTTGAGCAGTTTGCTTCGACTTAGGTTTAAAAATTTCCAGGGCTACTGTTTAAAACTGTATAATGTGCTCAAAGGCTTTATTCATAAAAGGTTTTAAAAGAGGCAAAAGCCTTATATCCTTTAATACAATATTAGCGGCAAGTTAATGCCTTAGGTCCCTGAAAACAATTGAGTGACCAAAAAGGGGTCACAGGGCCCTATCTGTTAAAAACAGCTTCGCTGTGATAACTTTATTGTTAAAAGCATTTACTTAATACATAGCAGTACAAGGCTGCTGTAGGGTTACTCTAACACAACATGATCATCTGACCATGGAGTGCCCTAAGTTAAAAAGTATATTATAAAGTTTATATATATACATTACTATGTACATAACGTTTAGGTTTATATATACGTTTAGGTTTATATATACACAACGATTAAGTCTATAGTTTTAGTCATGAATAGGTTATTTTAGTTGTTCAGAGAACAAGTTTGATAAATTACGCATTGCCTCACTTGGGATTATATTAGAGTAAGATTGGTCTTACAAGTAATGGGCATAGTAAAATCTCTTTAGAGTGGTACACTCTGTTTACGATGTTGTTAAAACAATGTTAAGATATTACTTGGTTAGACTTTTCTTAAGTATTATTACTAAGATTATGGTTAAAATCGATTAAAAGAGTTTAAAATGTCATTAAAAAGAATGTTATCTTTGAAATATGTTAAGATGGGTTACTTAAGTATGTGTAACTGTTAAAATTTAGTTTATTTATGTGTACTTGGCTGACTATTGGTTAAGTATTACAGCGAGGGGTGTCTTCGATGACTATATTAACATAAGCTAAAATTGCTTAACTATATTAAATGTCATTAACTTCAGATGAGTATTATCAATATTATTGCGAGAAATGTATTTAAGTAGAGCTCCCGTGTGCTAGTTGGTAAGTTTTACACTCCAGGATAATAGTTAGGGAACAGAGTCATAGGAGACCATATCTGTTCTCTTTACTGTACACGTATTGGATTCAAAGTAGAGTAAGTTGAGAGGCTACGGTACTCGGCCGAAGTGATCAAGTCAAGAAATATAGTTACAAATTGATAATACTAACAAGTCTTGATGATTAGCAGGTTAAAACGGCTCGCTAACTGTCGGAGATTAATGTTGTAAATTAAAGGCTAGGTGTTGAGGGGGCCAGAGGCCACCGATGGCTAAAAATATTAAAACATAGGAAAGCATAATCTTAAGTAGGCCCAATTTATGAGTGTTAGATTGAGTGAAGAAGAAGAACAAGAAGAGTGAGTAGAAAGGCGTTGTGCGGGAGAAAATGTGTGCTGAACTGAGGACACAACAAAATGGATTAATTATATCTCGTTTGCTGATTGGTCAGAGGTACACACACTCTGACCAGGGGATAACTTGAGATGCGCGCCCGCCCAGAATAGTCAGTACGCACCAGGATCCCAGAGATGCCAGACGTGTTAGCCAGAAGTGCTCAGGAAGGACTACTAGTTTACTGGTTTTAGTTCTTTCCACATCCCTAGTCAGTCTAAACTTACAAAAAATTATTTAGCTGCTATGTGTGAGTTTGTTGTAATGTTTCTCCTCGTCGAAAATCAGGTTAGTTGATTCCTTCGACATTTCAAGACATTCTTTAAGTATATTAGTGTACCATTGTTTATTGTACAAAATTTGAACTGTTGCAATCGGCCTATGCATGCAAGCCTATAGCGCTATTTCTGGGGGGTTTTTCTACCTGCATCAACTTCTATTGTGTATACATGTGTGTGTGTTCGTTCTTTAGTTTAACGTCTGTTCACCCGCAAGTGATATTAGACCACAACAAAAAAACAAAAAAAATAAAGTATTGAAGTGAGTGTGTGTGAGTGCGTGGATGGTAGTATTATTTATGTGTTTTCCCTATACATCTATTCATACAAATCTGAGTGTATATAAAAATTACATTAACAGATATATAAGATGGGAGGGAAGGGGGGACATACAGTAACATTTCAAACTGACTTATGTAACATGAAGAGTTAAACAAGTGTGTCTTAATTTCTAAATGGCTAACAACAAAAATATAATAACACAATTTAAACCAACAATTAATTAGTAACTCAAAGAAAATTACCAACAGGACTTATGTGCAGGATTTCTGAAAAACGTTTAAGGAGATTAAAGTTGTTTAAGATTTTTTCAATGGTTAAAGGCGTTTGATGGTTCAGCAATTCACCATCAGTTTTGTTGATTTGTTCTTTAATTCTAGGACAATATAGGAGCAAATGATTTATAGATATTTGATTTCCACATATGCAGTTAACGTCTTTAGAAAATTTTGTTTTAAAAGTATTTAAACGAAGTTTAAACATCAAAGATATGATTTGTCTTAAACTTGTATCTTTGAGCTGTTTTAAAATTAAGTAGGAATTCATTGTACTTGAGCCTTTTATACAATAGTGTGAATATTGACTGTCTGAAGTCATTAACATGCTGTAAAAATTTTCTTTGGATAATTTTTCAATATGTTTATAATATTCATGCAGATCTAAATTCACATTAAGATGAATCGTTCCCTCGCAATTACGCGCTGCACTTCTAGCTGCTCGATCAACCAATTCATTTGAGTATATTCCACAATGGGAGGTAACCCAATAAAAAGTTACACTAATGTCTTTACTCGATAATTGATTAATTAAATGCTTGATCTCTAATATCATTTCAAGGCGTATGTTAACATTTTGACCTTTAATAGCTTGTAATGCTGATTTCGAATCTACACAAAGTAATATTTTACAAGCATTTATAGGTAATTCTGCGGTATATTGTAATGCCATTAAAATAGCTAACAATTCTGCAGTAAAATTGGAATAATATTTACCTATATAATATCGTTTCTCTATTTTTAACGAGGGTATTACAAATGCTGCTCCTGTATTCCCATTTTGAAGAACAGACCCATCTGTGTATATTTTAATGCATCCACTATAACAACTTTCCATATGTAAATTAACTAAGTTTTTTAATATGTTTGGAGATTGACTTTTGTTAACATCTGTATGATCAATATCAAAAGCAGGTTTAATTTGTTCCCAAGGCGGTACTGGCGAAAAAGATGGCTTAGCTGCAATTTCTTTATTTTTTAATTCTTTACAATTAATAATATCGGAGACAAAGGAATTAATTGGTTGCAAAGATTGAATTGTTTTAGCTCTTTTAACAAAATCATGTTCAGTATCTAACTTAACTTCTTCTTTACAAAATGTGTCATATACTGTTGATTTTAATACAAACTAGCGCAACGCCGAGTACCAGTAACGCCTAGTAACGGTAACGCCTAGTAACGGTAACGCCATGTACTGGTAACGCTGAGTACAGCAAATTTGAAATGATTTGGTTAAGAAACGGCGGAGTTATAAGGCCCCGTTTCCCGTTGGCGCTGCTGTGAGAGTGATGCGCTCTCCCTAGTAACGGCAACGCCTAGCAACGGTAACGCCAAGTACTGGTAACGCTGAGTACAGCAAATTTGAAGCGATTCGGTTAAGAAACGGCGGAGTTATAAGGCCCCGTTTCCCGTTGGCGCTGCTCTGAGAGTGACGCGCTCTCCCGATTCTCTTCAAATTTTCTGCCAGGCTTTGCCCCGAGCACAGCAAGCCTGACATCATCAAATTTGAAGCGAATCGGCTAAGAAACGGTGGAGTTATTTGTGAAAAGGTGAAGCGGCGCATATCTCCGGCATTTCTGACGATTCGCTTCCGGTTTGGCACATCGATAGTCACCGTCCCCGGTCATCTACCTGCCAAATGCGAAGGCAATCGGCCCAGAAACGCCGGATATACGGGCGCCGAGAGGCTGGCGGATGCGCGTTTCGCGCATTTGCGAAACCGCGCAAATAATACAGCCACCTCGGTTGCCGTTGCCATCGCCCCGTTAGGTCTCACAGCAAATTTGAAGCGATTCGGTCGAAAAACGGCGGAGTTATAAGGCCCGTTTTGTGTTTCAGACACACACACGGACGGACAGTTGGCTTTTTACTATATGATTTTGCAGCAGAAATCTTTCTATATTCATCGAGCGGTAGAATACCTGCTTCTTTATATGATCCTAGATTATAAGCATGAGTTGGTACCCCAAGTGCCAGTCTAAAAGCTTTACAATCGATACGTTGTAGTTTGTTTAACAAATATTTTGGAGCACTAAAGAAAATTTCCTGAGCATAAATTAATCGAGATCGTACAAGAGAATTAGCAAGACATAGAAGCGCTTTTGTATCTTGTCCCCAACGCTGTTTACTTATAATTTTGAGAAAATTTAAAGCCTTTCTTGCTTTGTTTAATATGTAATCTATATGTTGATTCCAATTAAGTTTTGATGAAAGGAAAACACCCAGAAACTTCACACTCTGCGTATAATTGACTACTATGCCATTGATGGTAAAAACTGGAAGTTTTTCTGGGTTGCATCCCGAATTAAAAAGTACTATATGTGTTTTTTCTAATGATAAAGTTAAATCATTTTCTTTCATAAATGTATTTATTTTATCTAATTCACGTTGATATAATTTTTTGGTATAGTTCAAGGATCTAAGTGGAGTTTTACGCTTCATTGCTACCTTCATCCACATGCAGATATCGTCTGCGTACTGAGCTAAGACTGTGTCTTTAGATATATTATTTGGTAGATCTGCTATCAATATATTAAACAAGATAGGTGAAATAACAGAACCTTGTGGAAGACCCATCTGAAGTTCTCTGGGATTTGAATATGTACTTACAACTCTCACTTGTATAAATCTATCTGATAAGAATTTTTTTATATAGTTATACATATTACCTGTAACATTGTGATTTTGAAGTTTTTGTAATAGTCGATAGTGCCATGCTTGGTCATAAGCTTTTTTCACATCAAAGAAGGTTGCAAGAATATTTTTTCGCCTTGCAAACTGTTGCTTGATTTGCGTCGTGAGTTTTACTAGGTGTTCTGTAGTAGACCGGCCTTTTCGGAAACCTGCTTGATTATTAGGTATAATGCTTTGTTTTTCACAGACATGAATTAATCTATTTAATACGATTTTTTTCATATGTTTGCATACATGAGACGTCAACGAGATGGGTCTGTAGCTGTTTCTATCAGACCTGGGCTTGCCTTGCTTATGTATAGGAATAACTATTGAATGTTTCCAGATAAGGGGCATTTCTCCATCAGCCCAACATTTCTGAAAAATTACATGTAAAAAAATGATGACATTATGTGGTAAATGCCTTAACATTTCATACGATATTCCATCTAATCCAACAGATGTTTTGTTTTTACTAAGATGTAGAATACATTCTTTAACTTCATCTAGAGTAATATCAGCATTCACATAACTTTTTATTGTGGGCTTGTTATTATCTTCATCTGTCGTGGTCTTATTTTTCTCTTCATTTTCTCTATATTGTCTATTTTCAGCAGATAATCCAGTAGTTCTACTGTAATTTGCAAACATATCAACAAACGCTTCTGCTTTTTCTTGATTATAAGGTACTGTAGGTCTGAATTTTCCAGTTTTATTGGACACTGCGGTAAATGTATTCCGTTCTTCATGGTTTTCATTTTGTCCCATACCTTTTGCATATCTTTATAGCTATAAACTTCATTAGTACAAAAAGATGACCAGTGTGTGTGTGTGTGTGTGTGTGTGTGCGTGTGCGTGTGTGACTGTGTGTGTGTGACTGTGTGTGTGCGCGTGCGTGTGTGTGTGTGCAAGAACTTCCATGCTGATGCGTGCGTGCGTGCATGTGTGTAAGCTTTTCAATATGCAAGATGTTTTTTCTTTATTAAAATGTGTTCTCTGTCACATTTCCGCCTTCTTGGCCTATGCCTCTTACGTTATGCATGCCCCCTTCTTTCTCTCTCTCTCTCTCTCTCTCTCTCTCTGTGACAACACGGAACCATCTGTGTACCTGTGTGCGTGCATGTTTAGTACATGCATGTGTGTGTGAGTGTGCATGGGTGTGCGTGTATGATATGTATCTATCTATCAATGTGTGTCTCTCAGTCTCTCTTTCTCTGTCTGTCTGTCTGTCTCTCTCTCTCTGTGTCGTCTTTACTTTCCAAGTGAAAGCAAGGGGGGATTTTAATTCTAAGGCAGTATGTACTTGATATTTATGTATGTTAATGGTTGTGTGTGAGTGTCCTTGCCGTCCATGTTCTTTCAACATGATCATAAATTTAAATAGTGTTTTTTCGTGAGTTTACAAATGTAAACATGATAAAATACTTTTTCTCATAAGCTTCTCTTCTTTGAGCCTTATTCATGCTGAAAGAGTCATCTTTACATTACAAGCTTCTCTTGTTAAAATCATTATTCATACTGAAAGAGTCATCTTTACATTACAAGCTTCTCTTGCTATAATCATTATTCATACTGAAAGAGTCATCTTTACATTACAAGCTTCTCTTGTTAGAATCATTATTCATACTGAAAGAGTCATCTTTACATTACAAGCTTCTCTTGCTATAATCATTATTCATACTGAAAGAGTCATCTTTACATTACAAGCTTCTCTTGCTATAATCATTATTCATACTGAAAGAGTCATCTTTACATTACAAGCTTCTCTTGCTATAATCATTATTCATACTGAAAGAGTCATCTTTACATTACAAGCTTATCTTGCTATAATCATTATTCATACTGAAAGAGTCATCTTTACATTACAAGCTTCTCTTGCTATAATCATTATTCATGCTGAAAGAGTCATCTTTACATTACAAGCTTCTCTTGCTATAATCATTATTCATACTGAAAGAGTCATCTTTACATTACAAGCTTCTCTTGCTATAATCATTATTCATACTGAAAGAGTCATCTTTACATTACAAGCTTCTCTTGCTATAATCATTATTCATACTGAAAGAGTCATCTTTACATTACAAGCTTCTCTTGCTATAATCATTATTCATGCTGAAAGAGTCATCTTTACATTACAAGCTTCTCTTGCTATAATCATTATTCATACTGAAAGAGTCATCTTTACATTACAAGCTTCTCTTGCTATAATCATTATTCATGCTGAAAGAGTCATCTTTACATTACAAGCTTCTCTTGCTATAATCATTATTCATACTGAAAGAGTCATCTTTACATTACAAGCTTCTCTTGCTATAATCATTATTCATACTGAAAGAGTCATCTTTACATTATAAGTTTCTCTTGTTAGAATCATTATTCAGACTGAAAGAGTTATCTTTACATTACAAGCCTCACTTGTAATGTTGGAATCATTATTCATGCTGAAAGAGTCATCTTACATGAGTTTCTCTTCTTGGAATCATTATTCTGGCTAAATAAAGATGCATTGTCGTGAATAAAAAACACCTAAAGTACTCATTTATAAAAACCTCTCCTCGAGACGTAATCACTGTTGTTTTTCACCCCCTCCCCCCTCCATTCTCCTTCCCTCAGCGTTCCGTGAAAGGGAATGTGTAGGCCTACAGGATGGGTCAGTTTCTTTTCCACACAGAGATAAGCCTGCCATCTGCAGGGCAGGAGAGAGGAGGGGAAAGGTAGAGGTAGCAGAATGGTGGAGGTGGGATGGACAAGATTGGGAGAAATGCTTTCGCTGGCGGCGCGAGTGGGGCTGCTTGGCAAATTTTATCAAGCGAGTGAGGCACACAGTTGGGCTGTTGTTAATTTGTCTTTCCTGGCCTCCACTTTTGTGTACCGCTGCTCTCCAGACTAAGTGGACGAGAGAGAACTGCTGTGCTCCCTGCTCTTACTGACTTTTAACTGCGTGGGAGTTTTATGTATGTAAACCGCACGAGTCAGAAGAGCTTTTTAGTCCAAATCTGAAGGAATTGACGTTCGATTTTCCAGTCAAACTAGAAAGAAATTTTAAATACAAAATAGCCCAAAAGCCTCCTTACATGGCAGCAGTAGTTTGAAGGGCTTGATGGGTAGTGGAGACAGCACGGGGTAGTGGTACTTCACAAAACCGTCCGACTTGCCGTCCAGCTTGATGTCAAAGATCACAGAGGTCTGAAACATACCATCACTGTCATAAATCTTCTTTCTTTTCATTCCACTGAAACTGTCATGTTTTTGCATTAATTTGTCTGTGAACAGGAATACTCCAGAAGTTATGTATACATTTTGATGTAATCTACATAAATAATACTATATATTTTTGGAATTCTTCTCAATTGTTTGGATATAAGAAAAGCAATACTCCAGAAGTTCTGTACACATTTTGATGGAATCTACATAAATAATACTTTTCAATTATATTATTCAAATTCACCTCAATCGTTTAGACATACAAGTCATTATTTTTATTTTTTTAATTTTCTTTGTTAAGAGGCAGGGTTGTTCAAAACTGTTATAAGTTTTAATAGAATTTGCCTTCAATGTTCTCATTAGCCCACTGCATCCATGCAGGAAGGTAGGGCATTACCATCATTTTATGTATCCGTTTCTTTCTTTTCTTGTTTATCCACTCAATATCTTCTGAACCTCAGCACACAATCACTTCAAATGTTGTGCGGCTGTATATGACCCGAAGCCGATGCATTCCATCAATTAACTATTGGGGCAGTGGACTTGGTGCCACACTAGGGGGACACCCTTGTGATTCATATCTCTGTTCTTACTGTTGATTCCCTTGGTGCCACACTTGGGGGACACCCTTGTGATTCATATCTCTGTTCTTACTGTTGATTCCCTTGGTGCCACACTCGGGGGACACCCTTGTGGTTCGGGGGACACCCTTGTGGTTCATATCTCTGTTCTTACTGTTGATTCCCTTGGTGCCACACTCGGGGGACACCCTTGTGGTTCATATCTCTGTTCTTACTGTTGATTCCCTTGGTGCCACACTCGGGGGACACCCTTGTGATTCATATCTCTGTTCTTACTGTTGATTCCCTTGGTGCCACACTCGGGGGACACCCTTGTGGTTCGGGGGACACCCTTGTGGTTCATATCTCTGTTCTTACTGTTGATTCCCTTGGTGCCACACTCGGGTGACACCCTTGTGGTTCATATCTCTGTTCTTACTGTTGATTCCCTTGGTGCCACACTCGGGGGACACCCTTGTGGTTCATATCTCTGTTCTTACTGTTGATTCCCTTGGTGCCACACTCGGGGGACACCCTTGTGATTCATATCTCTGTTCTTACTGTTGATTCCCTTGGTGCCACACTCGGGGGACACCCTTGTGATTCATATCTCTGTTCTTACTGTTGATTCCCTTGGTGCCACACTCGGGGGACACCCTTGTGATTCATATCTCTGTTCTTACTGTTGATTCCCTTGGTGCCACACTCGGGGGACACCCTTGTGATTCATATCTCTGTTCTTACTGTTGATTCCCTTGGTGCCACACTCGGGGGACACCCTTGTGGTTCATATCTCTGTTCTTATTGTTGATTTCCTTGGTGCCACACTCGGGGGACACCCTTGTGGTTCATATCTCTGTTCTTACTGTTGATTCCCTTGGTGCCACACTCGGGGGACACCCTTGTGATTCATATCTCTGTTCTTACTGTTGATTCCCTTGGTGCCACACTCGGGGGACACCCTTGTGGTTCATATCTCTGTTCTTACTGTTGATTCCCTTGGTGCCACACTCGGGGGACACCCTTGTGATTCATATCTCTGTTCTTACTGTTGATTCCCTTGGTGCCACACTCGGGGGACACCCTTGTGGTTCATATCTCTGTTCTTACTGTTGATTTCCTTGGTGCCACACTCGGGGGACACCCTTGTGGTTCATATCTCTGTTCTTACTGTTGATTCCCTTGGTGCCACACTCGGGGGACACCCTTGTGGTTCATATCTCTGTTCTTACTGTTGATTCCCTTGGTGCCACACTCGGGGGACACCCTTGTGATTCATATCTCTGTTCTTACTGTTGATTCCCTTGGTGCCACACTTGGGGGACACCCTTGTGATTCATATCTCTGTTCATATCTCTGTTCTTACTGTTGATTCCCTTGGTGCCACACTCGGGGGACACCCTTGTGGTTCATATCTCTGTTCTTACTGTTGATTCCCTTGGTGCCACACTCGGGGGACACCCTTGTGGTTCATATCTCTGTTCATATCTCTGTTCTTACTGTTGATTCCCTTGGTGCCACACTTGGGGGACACCCTTGTGGTTCATATCTCTGTTCATATCTCTGTTCTTACTGTTGATTCCCTTGGTGCCACACTCGGGGGACACCCTTGTGGTTCATATCTCTGTTCATATCTCTGTTCTTACTGTTGATTTCTTTGGTGCCACACTCGGGGGACACCCTTGTGGTTCATATCTCTGTTCTTACTGTTGATTCCCTTGGTGCCACACTCGGGGGACACCCTTGTGGTTCATATCTCTGTTCATATCTCTGTTCTTACTGTTGATTCCCTTGGTGCCACACTTGGGGGACACCCTTGTGGTTGATATCTCTGTTCTTACTGTTGATTCCCTTGGTGCCACACTTGGGGGACACCCTTGTGATTCACATCTCTGTTCTTACTGTTGATTCCCTTGGTGCCACACTTGGGGGACACCCTTGTGGTTGATATCTCTGTTCTTACTGTTGATTCCCTTGGTGCCACACTCGGGGGACACCCTTGTGGTTCATATCTCTGTTCTTACTGTTGATTCACTTATTTATTATTTATTTATTTATGAAAACGTACATAGCGCTTCACCTTTAAGCTCTAAGCGCTTTACAATTGCACTTAGATTATTCATATTAAAAACAGCCCTACATACACACACGCCACACACCCCATCCTTCACATTCCTACACACACACACACACGTGCGCGCGCACACACACAAACATGCGCACACAAAGAAATATGTACATATTTAACTAAATATAGATAAAATACATATACATCATAAAATAACAATTTACAATCAGATTACATTAAAAAAATCAATTTTCAATTCACATAAACAAGTTACACACTCACAATGACTGCAAAAGTAAAGTATACATAAAGTTCACAAATATTCAAAAATAGACAAACCACATCACGTGTCAAACGCGCATTCACCGCACTCACGGGTTTAAAACCGACAAGAAAAAATAGATTTAATGTAAAACAAATTAAAAGAAAATGTATTCATATAATATCTCTTTCACAGAGACACAACACACACACACATACACACACGCTCGCAGAGAGAGAGGACAGTTGTGAAATTAATGAGGGGAACCGACGTTATGAATCAAAGCTACACACACGCTCACACACACACACACACACATCCACACACACATGCATACACACACACACACACAACACACACACACACTCGCGTATAATTATGCCTGCCAGAGAGACGGAGTGTGGGAGGGGAGGGAGGGAGGGAGGAGAGAGAGAGAGAGAGAGAGAGAGAGAGAGAGAGAGAGAGAGAGAGAGAGAGAGAGAGAGAGAGAGAGAGAGAGAGAGAGAGAGACAGAGAAATACAGAGACAGATACGGATACAGAGAAATAGAAAGACTGATACAGACAGACAGACTGATGGGCAGGCAGACAGACAGCTTTAAATGAGATTCCCTTACCTTGGAGGCCTGGTGATGCACCATGACCAGGCTGTCCACCACGTTGATGGCAAAACGCCCGCTCATGTCCAGCTTCAGGATGTCCGTTTTACGCGCCGGACCCTCCCTAAAATAAAAAATATATAAAAATGTTACATAATTGCATGGACTACTTCTTCTGAGTTCCCAAGCCATATGGCCCAAATGGGCTTAATACGTACAATGTCCGATTTTCAGTTTTCACTGGTCTCCTCGCTGCATTCACTGAACAGACAACACATTCTAATTTTGGAGGAGCTCAAAGGAGAAAATTATTTGGAACTTTTTTTTTCCTGGAAAAATGTCAGAAGAATGAGTCAATAAGGCAGAAAAATAGTAGATGACAGTAAGAAAAGGAAAAGGCAGAGTCAAAAAGAGTGATATTGCTAGGATTATTTTTAAAAAATCCACTTTAACATCCTAACATTTAACATCCTGACAAATCTGCATTGAACACAATACATAATTTTAAAATGTGGATACTGAATAAACTGTACATTTATGGTTATAGTTGGATCTTCAAGGACAGTAAAATGACAAATCAAATGAAATTATATTTTTAAGGCCCTACCATATCAGGGTTATAAACTACAAAAATCAACAGTTCCAGTGGAATTAAAACCTTTGCAACATAGGCCATAGCACATGGAATGGTTTTTACAAACAGACTAAAAACTCCAAACTTTAATGTGAACCAGGCCTGCCAACCCCCTTCAGACCAAAGAGGCGATCTGTAGCAGCAAAGAGTAATTTTGGGGAGTTGAGAGGAATTTTTAACACGGCATCTTACCTTTTGCGCGTAAACATAATTTGAAGCACGCAATTTTCATCCTTATCAACTTACATTGTTCAAAGCAAGTCTTGTCTGGAAGTGTCGCATATGGGGGGCCAAACGTGGTTTTATTATCTACTCTATTTTAGCCTATTCAATACGAAAAAGAGCTATTGAATACACAAAAACCTATTTAATAGTGTCAATGTAAATATTAAATAGAAATAGTAAATAATCCAAAATATAGAACAACTTATTTCATTACTGCGCTTTTATATTCAATACTGTTCTTGTTCTATTGAATAGAAAAATGAAAAGTATTGAAAAGAAAAGTGGAGTAATGAATTAAGAGCTTGTATCTATTCCATACTAAAAATATTCCATACTTGCTCTATTCTTCCAAGTGATACCAGAAGTGCAATCAGCTATGTTGGGACTATTACTGTACCAAATATTTTTTTAATTGGTTAATATTTAGTGGGTAAACCCAGCTAATGAAAATGAGAGATTTTGGGCGTTTTCGACTGGTAGAAACTCGTATGTACTTGCATCCTCGATCTGGTGTAGATTCCATAACGATCAAAACTGCTTTACTCCTCAGAGGGCATAAAACGAGGCCTTTGTTAGGCTTTGTTTTCTTCTTCTGGCAAGTCTCACAGTTAACAACAAAAACTTAGATCATTTTGTGAGTGATGTTGCAGTACAGAGAGACAAACAATGGAGTAAAATAAAAAGTCAATAAACTTATTTTTATGACACTACTATTGCATTCTTGGTGTTAAAATATAGAGGAGTAATGTAGGAGAATAAAACAATGAATGCCTAATCTGTAGACTAGGCACTCTGCCTAATCTACAAACCAGGCTGCCTAGTCTGTAGATTAGGCATGTCTGAAAAGTTAGTTTACAAGTTAGGCAGTCCGAGTGCCTAATTCACAAACTAGGCAAAGTGGCTGCCTAATCTACAGACTAGGCAATTCTGCGAGTTAGGCAGGACACATATATAAAGAGTATTATAGTGTGGGGAAGTGTATACAAACCAGGTGCCCCATGCTCGCCTTCTCCTCAAGCTGAATTTCTATGGTGTCCAAGACATATCCTTCAATGGATACGATCCTTCTTGTCTCCTAGGAAGCAGAAGGTTATCCTTGAAGGTGAGCACTCCTCTCGAGTAGATGTTTCATCGGGGATGCCCCAAGGTACCATCTTAGGACCTCGCCTCTTCCTGGCATACATCAATGATCTGCCCGACGCCGTAAGTTCCTCCCAAACCAAGCTCTTTGCTGATGACTGCCTCTTGTTCCGTACCATCTCGTCAGACAAAGACCAACACGCCCTGCAGTTGAGCCTGTCATCGCTTGAGCAGTGGGAGAAAGAGTGACAAATGGAGTTCAACCCTGGCAAGTGTACCATCATTAGAATCATGCCAAGACCAAACGGGTGCGTGAAACATCCTACACCCTGCATGATGAAGTCCTACACACATCAGAGAACAGCAAGTATCTGAGTGTCACTTTCAACAACAACTTGACCTGGTTAAAACACACCAAGGTGACAGCACCGAAAGCATACAGAGCCCTCGGTTTCCTGCACAGTTAAGGCCGCTTCATACACCACCATAGTACAACCCATAATGGCATTATGGAGCATGCCTCAACTGCCTGGGATCCTCATCTTCAGAAGGATGTACGCCAGCTTGAAATGATGCAGCGCACGGCAGCCAGGTTCTCCTGTAACAACTACAATGACCAGGCTGCGTTGAGAAAATGCAAGGGGAGCTTCAGTGGGACACACTAGAAGAGCGGATGAAGACCAACCGCCTGTACCTACTGCACAAGATCAACAACGGGCTGGTTGACTTGCGCCCCAGTGATCCTAGAACCAGAGGAACGCAGAGGTTCTACCAAGAGAGGACAACTCACACGGTCCTCTACCACTCTTTTTTCCCTCATACCCTGAGGGAATGGAATGTGCTTCCTGCAGCCTTGACAGAAAACACCTGTCCAGACGCTTTCAGGGCCGGCCTTGGTAGCATTACCATCAGCCACCAGGCCTTCTTCTGTTAGAACCCAAGAAGATCAAGGAGTGTACATAGTTTTAATGCAATTTTTTAGGGCAGTTCTACACTGTTTCTTGATCATTAGGGGTGAGCACACACGGCCTGCCAAAGTGACCAGTTGTTGGACTTTGAACGCCTGAAGAGGGCCCTGTCCATCACTTGGAAGAAGAAGAAGAAGAAGAACCATGTACAGTTGTGGTTTTAACTACTTGAAGATAGGTTTTATTGGTGACAGTTAACAATTTGCTGTGACACTAAATGGATTAGCAGTATGAGCTGAAGCGACAGACAGAGAACAGACCAGGTCAGGTAGGCTTCGGCTTTCACTTTTACCGAACTAATGTGCATGTGCATGAGTAAAGTGCATGCCAGTGTGGTGTTTTACAATGTTGACCATAAAATGTGACACATTTGGTGACATTTAGTTGACAATGACATGACACTTCACTCTTAGACACTCAAAACACACTTCACACCCAAGAACAAAGCCTCATGACCAAACATGCACATTTTCATGGCTGTAGACATGTATTTCTGGCAATGGTGAAGCATAAACCACACAAACCCATTTGGTGGCTATATTTCCCCAAAGAATGCGAAATCTAGCAGAAGTTTGGTCTCAAACAATCTGAATATAAGAGGGTTAAATAATAATACTTGAAATGAAGGCAATGAATCAATTCAAGTTCATCTTTGTCCTCCTTTCCTTCCGTTGGCTTGAAAAAGTTGGTGACGGTAGAAGATGATGCCCGGGAGTTTGCAGTTTCGATATGACGCTGAGAGGTAATGTGGCGTTCAATATGTTGATACCCTCCATAGGAGACTTTTAAGTGTAGTGAGCACCTCGTATATCAAGCATGATGCACACTTTCTTGATCTCTGAATGCACAGATACTTTTCCATGTAATCTTGGCGGAAATGTTGGTCTATTCTCTTTATTTTATCTCCAGGCACGCAGCTAGAGACCCACGCAAATCAACATCTGAACGGAAGTGGGAGACCAGAAACGCTTAAAAACTGGAAAGTCGGTTATACGCACAGCAGCTGTGCCGCTCTGTATATTAGATGGATTTGCGTGTTCAACATTTTTTTATTTTATAGACTAATTAGAGTTTTGAAAGCGGAATTTTATGGACTCGAGCGGAAGGGTGAAAGAAATGTAGTCTGAACAGAAGAAATTCCGCTCAAAATGAAAAGGTTGGCAGGTATACTCAACTATTTATAAAGTATAAACATAAAAAAGCCACAGAGTAAAAAGAAAAACAGTCCTCACTTTAGTACATGGTACATGACAATCTCCGCTCCAGCAGCTGCATTGGGTGGGTGCCTCAGCACAATCACGTACAGGTTCTCGTAACTGAAATTCAGTTCCATTTAATTTAATTCACTTCACTTCGTAATGCTAATGAGCTTTTCAACAGCAAAAAGCTGTCACTTTATCAAATCAGAATACCAGTTGAGTTAAAACACAAACAAATAAACAATAGCGATTGACAAAGTTGTACTTCTGACATCCTAACCCTATCCTGAGAATGGCAGAATATTGCTTCTGAGTGAAAATGTACAATGCGAACATTGGATGGTGAGTTTGTGTAAAGTGCAAGATAACTATTGTACATATCAATCACTATATAAGTGGGCTAATTCTTAAATATCTTATAAAATCTCTCTAACATCCCATATAATTTGATAAATTTGTTTCTTTACTTTTTCAGAGTAAAAAAAAAATCCCATGTACTGAAAAATCCCAACTGAGACATTAGCATTTTATTCCAGACTTGTTTGAGAGTCTCATTCAGACAATTTGCTGCCAAAGTGGAAACTGAAAACTTCTGTAAGCCTATGGCGTACGCTCTGCTGTTTGTGACGATAATGATGCGATTTACCACAAGGTTGTGACGTCAACATTAATTTATTTTTTATGTCGCATTGATTTATTCTTACTTCATAACAGAGTTAGCCATGGTCTGCTGGAAACCGCAGATTTTTATTTCTTGCCTCTGGAACTCTGAAAGATCTCGGGCTCATCATAGCTTGGAAGGTCGGCTGTCCCCTTTCCCATTCCCCTTGTTTAGTTATAGCGTCCGTGCTAGGTAGTAGAGCATGTTAAAGTTTATCCCTTGTTAATCTATAAGCTTGTTTCAAGCTTAAGCTCTAGTCGTTGGCTGTTGCTATAATTGGCAGTAGTAATAGTTGAAGTTGCATAGCATTGGTGTAGCTATGAGTTTATTGTTAGTATAGTTGGCTAAACAAATCTTTGTTTCTCTTTTAAACTTCTTGTCTGTTGCTCATGCTCTAGTTCCGTTTGCCTGCGAATGATTAATTCTCTACCTCTCTCTCTTCTATCTTGAGTAGGTTCCCCTAACTGATCGCCTCTTCCCAGATTGGGAATTCCCATAGGCAGAGTACAAGGTTTGGTTCATCCTGACAGATGAAGCCTTGTGGCCGTTGTGCTCTGGCTGTGGGATGTCTAGGAGGTAATGATCAGCCTTACACTTCATGCTTACCATTGCGTAAAAATTATTAATACAATGAAATAATCATAAAACTCCAATAATATCATGGGGCTTTAACTCACTCGGGACGAATGAGCCGGAGCCGGCTCATGGCTTGCACAACCGTTTAGGACGAATGGCCCGGCTCCGGCTCATAAGAGTTTTCAAGAGGTTTTGATTTCTGGCGTGTAACCAGCTTTCAAGTGCAACGTCATAACCTACTTCCAGTTTGCTTTGACCTTGCATCTCTTGAAATCAACCAATCATTGCAGACTTTACATTCAGGTTTGGTTGTAGAGGGGGGTCAAAGATCGGAATGTGAAATTTTCCTTCTTTCTATGTGTTAGCTGTTTTGGTCAATAGGAGACAAACGACGAAGGTATGGAATCTGATATGTTACGATCGTATAGTGCATGGTGTTAGTAATCTTATCTTAAAATATTAGTCCATAACTTATCATAACTTTTTTGTGGTGATGGGTTTTCGAACCTAGTCAAATGGCCTGTCCGAAATGGTTGTAGGGGAAGCAACTGGCCAGTGCCGAGTGAGTTAATCATAATAGTGTTATGAGAGGGTGAGTTCTGCTTCCAACATGATTTGAAATTAAATCACATTTACTCAAATTTGTATAAACTTAAAATATGGAAAGGGACTGGGATAGAAATAGAAGAGAGGAAAGAGAAGAGAGAGATAGAGAGAGAGAGAGAGAGAGAGAGAGAGAGAGAGAGAGAGAGAGAGAGAGAGAGAGAGAGAGAGAGAGAGAGAGAGAGAGAGAGAGTCAAAGTCAAAGTCAAAAATATTTTAATCGTTAGGCCTCTGGCCCATAACAATGGAGTTCACAAAAAGTATTAATTATGAACAATAACATAAAGGCATAACTACTATATATGAGCAATAACGAAAAAAAGAATAAAGACACACCAAAAACGTATCACATGTAAACACAACATACATACAGACACTCATCATACATGTATATATTCTTTTCGCAAGGCAAGAGCTTTGTGAATAAATAATGACATCTTAATAATAATGCTAGGGTTTTGATTACATAAAATCAATGCGAGTCTGAAAGATGAATGATGTTTATAATATTTTAAGTTCTCTTCTTAAATCATTATATTTAGGACATATATAAAGAAAGTGAATTTCAGTCTCAAGAGTTGTACAACAAAAAGGACAATGATCTTTACTTTTGTTTAATCGTGCCTTATATTCTAAAAAGCAAATGCCTTGTGAAAATCACTAAAGGCCACATATAACTTTCTAGGTAAAGGTCAAGATGTGCCACACCCCCTACCTATCTCGGTTAATTCTATTTTTCCGTTATTGCCTTTCTTACCATACATAAAGCTGTATTTTAGGAACATTTTTAGCTAATAACCTTTTTGGAATACGAACCCTATCCCTAACCCTAGCCCTAAACCTAACCCTACCCCCCACTACGCAGTACATCGCGATTTGTCACAGTTGTGGTTCGTTGCGTTTTTCCGTCTTATAGGGATAGGGTTCGTATTCCAAAAAGGTTATTAGCTAAAAATGTTCCTAAAATACAGCTTTATGTAAAGGCAAAAACGAAAAAATAGAATTAACCGAGAAATGCAGGGGGGGTGGCACATCTTTACCTTTACCACTTTCTATGTCTTAATAATTGTTTTTGAATCATTGCTAACAGAGTGAACATAAAAATTATGGTCATATGTACTGTGATCTTTTCCAAAACCAGCTTGTTCTTCCCCAATGATATCATTACTGTCTAACCAGTCTGTTATTCTTCTGTTCAAAATAAAACTATACAATTTACTACTGATATTCAATAAAGATATTCCCCTGTAATTGTCAGTATTATTTGGATCTCCTTTTTTGTATAATGGTTGCATAATAGACAAACACCACTCATCAGGAAACAAACCATGATCAAAAATAAAGTTGAAGAATTCAACAAGAAATGGAACAATGCGTTCTTTACTACATTTACAACATTCTCCTATCAACCCGTCAGGTCCTGGTGCCTTATCTGCTTTCAAAGCTTTTATTGCATCAGTTACTTCTTCAGAGGAAATAGGTCCATTTAATATATCACAGACACGTACAAAACTATCATGCATGTTGTTTGGCTGGCTATGCTCCCCTTCAGGCCCACTATGTGGAGTGTTAAATAATTCCCGGAAGTGAACAAACTATTGTTCACAAGTAACAGTATTCTGGACTGAAAGCCTTGGATGAACAGAGCGGATTGTATCCCGGAATTTCCTTGGGTCATCTAGATTATTTTGCAGGGTATGAACTATATTATCTCTATGTGACGTTTTCTTTTGCCTCAGTTCTTTGTACTCTCTCCGTTTTTGAGCATATTTTTCTCTTTGAGTTTGATCATCAAGATCTGTCCTTTTTATAAAGTATAATTTAGATCATCTTTAGACAATTTTACTGAGCAGATCTTTTTTCAAATCCTGCTGTAATGATTTTCTTTGTTCTCTGCAGTGCTTGTTAAACCAAACACTCTTCTTATCTTTTCCAACAAAAGAGCATTCTCTTCATGCACTCTCCTGCGTAACCCAAAGATTCATTAAACAGACACAGCGCAGCATTTATATATATTTGAATAAGAGATGTAACTTTTTGTAAAAGATCGTTAACATGTTCTGTTTATAAACTCTACAAAAACAAATCCATCCCATTTAAATTTTACTGTGGAGAATGATTTGGGTCTTTCCTTTTTGGGAACAGCTCCACTGTCAGTATCCATGCACATTTCAACAGCTAAATGCTTGGATTCAATCATAAAACAGACATACTGTTACACTTTGACAATAAGGAACGCAAAACAATGAAATAATCCACAACACTGCTCCCTGTTACATAAATATAACTTAAAGTAAAACCACCTGGAAATCCAATTCCATTCAGTATTAATAGATCCAATTCTTCACACACAGGCAAGAAACACTTTCTAAAATCATTAACAAAACAATCATTTGAAAATCTACTGTTCAGGTCAAATTTATATTGTGATTGTTCATTTCTTATGTTATTCAAAGAGCCAGTTCTGGAGTTTATATCACCACAAATAATCAATGGGAGATCACCATAATCTCTGATTGAATCAAGTAAAAGAACTTCAACTAAAGTTACTCCATTATAAATTTATGTTTCCTCATGGTAGGTGTGTGTGCTCTGGGGGGGTGGGGAGGGGGGGGGGGTGTACATACCAACCAACCAACAATCTGTAAGTGTTCCAAGAAGTTTATAAGAAAGTTTCAAAACAATTACATTATCATATTCCACATGAAGAATTCATAGCTGCCAACTTTTGGAAATTGAAAATCTTGACAAAAAAAGGTGGGGGTCCTCCGGTGTGGTGCAGGGGCAAAGCCCCTGGTGGGGATCTGGGGGCAACGCCCCCAGAAGCTGACGGTTTTGCATCAAATGAAACAGCAAAACTTGATTTGAAGTATGTTTTTTAACCTGCACATTAACAAATAATCATAAAGAGAATGACTTTAGAGAAAGAAAAAATTAAAGTTAACTATTCTGTCACAAACTGAGTAGGGAGAGGGGGAAGGAGGGCTCAATATCCTGTCACAACTTGATAGAAACACAGAAAGAAGAGAGAGAGAGACAGAGACAGAGGCACAGAGAGAGAAACAGAGAGAGAGAGAGAAACAGAGAGAGAGAGAGAGAGAGAGAGAGAGAGAGAGAGAGAGAGAGAGAGAGAGAGAGAGAGAGAGACTGAGAGATAGAGACAGAGAGAGAGAGAGAGAGAGAGAGAGAGAGAGAGAGAGAGAGAGAGAGAGAGAGAGAGAGAGAGAGAGAGAGAGAGAGAGAGAGAGAGAGAGAGAGAGAGAGAGAGAGAGAGAGACTGAGACTGAGAGATAGAGACAGAGAGATCGATGGTATCTTCCTTTTAACCCCTGCCCCCACCTCCTCTCACTTCTCATCCAGTTGTGTGATGAAATCAAACTGTTAACGTTAAAATCAGTAGTGAAAATATCGCCACTTACCTCTGCTTTTGTTGTCCTTGTGCTAGCTGCACTAGGAAGCACTGCAGTTATCGTTGGTGTCTTTTTCACGACTTGAGTTTGCTTTTGGTTGGACACGTGCTTCGCCGTTTTAACATGCAGCTCGGTCTTTTTTGCCACCGTGACTGATGCAGATGTCACTCCGGCAAAACTTGCAAAGGGCAAAGTACTCTCCTTTCTCAGAGTGCGTAATAAAGTCGTAGAGCAGCTGAGCAGATGGAATAATATAATAATCCACTGCAGCAACGCCGACAAGCCACCAGACTCACCATGCTGTATAAAATACTCAATGGCATGGTGAGTGTGAACAGGAGCAAAGTCATACCCCAGCCAGAGCAGCAACGCAGGGGTAATTCACAACAGCTCCTCATCCCCCAGTGTCGGACGCAGTACCGTCAAAGCTCCTTTTTTCCACGAACAATCAAGGAGTGGAACGACCTGCCAACACCTGCAGTGGAGGCCAGAACTCCAGAGAGCTTCGCAGCCGGAGTCTGGAAGTTCCTCAAAGGACACCTGCCTACTGCACCTGCTGCGGCTGGTGGCCCCACTCTGGGGTCATCAGTCTAACAACCAAGCAAAAGCCCCACCTCCCTTCCCCCCTCTCCATTCCCCCCTCTCCCCCCCTCCCATCAAGCTAGGCGTTTTCCTTTTGTCCGTCCTCTCTCCTCTTTCTTTAATCTTACGGCCTCCTGGCCCTTTCTTCCGGCATATGTGATGAACCTCCCCGGTTCCACGGCATAATAATCAGTGTGTTGATTGTGGCTACATACTGCGAAGAAGAAGAAACTCTTTGTATTTATTTGAAAATTTCACTTTAGCCTTCTCTCGCGGGGCCGATTTATCGGCCGATTTTTCTGACAGTCCAGACATGGCTGTGGCTTTCCCGGATATGGGCTGTGGTACGCTTGCGCAGTGATCTTCTACGGCAAACCGAGACTTCAAGCCTGCGTCTTTTTACCGCATCGGCACGAAAAAACCTTACCGGATCGAAAATCTATGCTAGGAAATCTCAAAATCGGGAAGATTAGATCGTTTTCCAGATTATCCGAACATGTTTAGGAAATCGGGGCATTCCCGAAAAAATCGGGAGGGTTGGCAGCTATGGAAGATGTTCAATGTGTTCACTCAGCTCATTACGCACAAACCGTAAAACACCACCAGACAATCGCCCATGCACACTGTCACATACTTTAACACCAGGAAACACAATGGCAAAATGGGATTGAACGAGAGAGAGTGGGAGAGAGAGAGTGGGGGAGAGAGAGAGAGAGAGAGAGAGAGAGAGAGAGAGAGAGAGAGAGAGAGAGAGAGAGAGAGAGAGAGAGAGAGAGAGAGAGAGAGAGAGAGAGAGAGAGAGAGAGAGAGAGAGAGAGAGAGAGAGAGAGAGAGAGAGAGAGAGAGAGAGAGAGAGAGAGAGAGAGAGAGAGAGAGAGAGAGAGAGAGAGAGAGAGAGAGAGAGAGAGAGAGAGAGAGAGAGAGAGAGAGAGAGAGAGAGAGAGAGAGAGAGAGAGAGAGAGAGAGAGAGAGAGAGAGAGAGAGAGAGAGAGAGAGAGAGAGAGAGAGAGAGAGAGAGAGAGAGAGAGAGAGAGAGAGAGAGAGAGAGAGAGAGAGTAAATCTCACATGACGGCCATGATGACATCGCGTTCATGCAGCATGGGTTTGTGAGGTTTGGGAAAAGACGGCAGGTCCACCTCAAACTTGGCTAGTCGTGTCATCACTCCCATCTGATAACACATACTATTATCATTCTTATCATGACTAGGATCATTTATGCCTATAGAATAAAATTCAAAGTCTGGGTGTCTGTCTGTCTGTCTGTCTGTGTGTGTGTCTGTCCGCCCTGTAAATCATGAACCAGTGCACATAATCGCTTCAAATTTTGTGTGGTGGTGTATCATGGTACACAGATGGTTCCATATAAAAATTGTGACTGTACTGACCTTGACCTTAACGTATGACCTTGAAAACCTAATTTTGTTTAGGGGCCATATCTTTTGATCCATTGGACTTCCAGACTTCAAACTTGGTATGTATGTGCATTGACTTTTGGTAGTTGCATATAGCATACCGATCAGGGTCAAGGTCAAAGACATCAGTAGACCTTGAAAGTGGTTAGGGTCTATAAATTCGTGTTTTAGCCATATCTTTCACATTTTTGCTTGACAGAATCGCTTTAACCCTTTCGTCGCTTTTGTCGCCGAGTAACGACTTGCTTGGTCAGAGCTGGTGTCGCCTTTCAGCGACATGAGCTGTGATGGTTTATAAACTACTGCAAAATGGACACGTATTAAAACTGTAGCAAATTTGGCAACACCAAGAGCCCCAAACTTAATTTCTTTACCACATTTTATAATCTCCAACAAAAAATACATCACTAGGAAAAACAAAACAAAACAATAAAAAACAGATCTGCTGTTCCTTAGTTAGGTTAAGTATGTACGTTATACTTACGCAGAGAGAGAGAGAGAGAGAGAGAGAGAGAGAGAGAGAGAGAGAGAGAGAGAGAGAGAGAGAGAGAGAGAGAGAGAGAGAGAGAGAGAGAGAGAGAGACAGAGAGAGACAGAGAGAGAGACAGAGACAGAGAGAGAGACAGAGAGAGAGACGGTTGGGGGAGGGGCGGGGGTAGAAAACAAAACAAAGTGCAGTTGCTCTGAATTTTCCTCTCCATAATTAATTACGTCTGCAGACACAAACATCACAAAAAAAGTCATCAAATAAATAACATACCTCTCTCTCTCTCTTTGTACCTCACACACACATACATGCACGCACGCAAGAACACACGCGCACACACACACACAATCAATGTTAGGCATACTTTAGACTAGGAAGTTATTTTTCCTCGTTGATAGTCCAGCAATTTTTCTCACTGCAAAGTAGACCTGGCTCATCTCACACAGCTCTAAAAGGGTGTATCGCTCTTTTCACCCCCCTCTCCTCCTTACCTTCCTGGTTCCACCCACCAACACATCCACCCCGCACACCCCACTCCATTAGTTGTGGTTCTTATCAGCGGCCAATCAAAACCCTGGCCCACAGTATAACGGGCTGGTGGGGCGGGGTTACCTTAGGCAGTTGAACGAGTGGAACTGACCACAAAAATCAATGTGATGACTGGTCTCTTATAATTCTCATGAAGGGATGGAGGGGGCTTAGTGTCATTATTTTGGGAAAAAGAAAAGAAGGTATCTAGTTCTTAGATACATGGTGACATTCACACCCAACATTTGTGCACACTGACTCCTAAATACATCCTACACAATCACATATATAAAAGCGCGCGTGCGCACACACGCACACACACATGCATCGACGCATGCGCGCACACACACACACAAGTAAAGGCTAGCTGTTCTGACTTTTCCTCCAATAAGTATAAAGGACAGAAGATAACATACATTCAAACATCACAAACAAAAACATCGTCATCATTATAATTGCCATTTCCAATTTGTATCACACACACACACACACACATCAGGCATCAGAATAGTCTGAAGTCCAATCCTCTGAAAACCGCGGTACAAGGACCATCAAGGCCCCAGACTGTAGAGGGACAACACTGAAATCAGTTCCCAACATCACCAAAAAGGCTTCATGTGGTGAGAAATCACTTTAAAATGCTGTTTGACAGAAAGCATTACATTCACTAAAAAGACAAAACCTCTGACAGTAGAAGCCAATCCTCTGTCAGAAATTCTTAATCCTCTGACAATTCTGATGCATGACACACACACACACACACACACACACACACACTTTCTTGTTGTGACTGCAAAACCATTTTACTTAGATGCAGAGGAAACGTTTATATGTTTTATCCTCGTTTTTCTTTCTTTCTTTTATTTGTTGTTTGTGTGTTAGTTTGGAATCACTAGGCCTCTGTAATTATGTCCACTCTACAAATGACCATTATCTCATAAAGGCCAGGTGAGTCCCCTACCCCTCCATTCCCCAACCTACCCACCCACCCACCAACACACCCCACCTCCCCACTCAATCCACCCGCCCATCCACCCAGAATCCGTTAGCTGCATCAGTCGTCAGTTGTATACTGACGCCCCACTACTGATAAGGAAACACCCACTCACCCACCCACATGCATCCCTGCCTCCCCCACCACTCCATCCACCCACCCACCCTCTGATCACTGCGTCAATTGTCCCCGTTGCTGATAACAAGACAATAGAAAGGGGAGCCCTACTGGTCTGCAGCTGTGTGTCATAAATCGCTCAACTTGTTGGTCCAGTCGAGCTTACGTAAAAAGGGATTAGTTCGGGAGGGAGGGGGTGGTGTGGCTGATAATGGGCAAGTAATCGGGCATGATTGGCTGCTTTGAGTAGCAGGGCCAGGTTACTACGTAATAAGGAAGTAATAAAACTGTCAACACTTGTTGGATCCTTTGTAGACTTATGCTCTCTCTCTCTCTCTGTTGTGACTGAATTTGATAACAAAAACGCGGGTTATAGGAATGTGTACAAATCTCAAAAGGACGCTCTCTCTCTCTCTCTCTCTCTCTCTCTCACTCTCTCTCTCTCTCTCTCTCTCTCTCCCCCCCCCCTCCCCCCCCCCCCCTCTCTCTCTCTCTCTTGGGGATTAGAGAATGCGGTTGTGCATTGTGAAGCAGTGCATTTATTTCCATTAAAAAGATTCTTGGGATTAGATAAACGGGTTTCAAATGACTTAGTCTATGGAGAAACTAATCGATACCCATTGCATATTTGTTCAGCCATAAGATGTGTTAAGTACTGGTTTAAACTACTGTGTATGGAAGATCATAGGTTACCTCGTAAATCATACGACATGCTGCTGAATTTAGACAACAGAGGGAAGAAAAACTGGGTTTCAAATGTACGTTTATTTTTTATGCGAGTATGGCTTTGGGGAAGTGTGGCTGAACCAGGAAGTTGGTAATCAACATTTGTTTTTTCGTATTTTCTGCCAAAGGCTTATTGACTGTAGGTGGCAAATGTGGAATGATCACATTCAAACAAGTAGTAGATACGATTTTTATAGAAATATTGTTAATTGTGATATGCGATGTGTACAGAGTTATTTGAAATTTGACCTTGAAAGAAATTGTTAGCTAAATTTAAACTAGGGGTATCGGATATAAAAAGTCATCAGTTACGATATAGACAGCATGTACGTAATGATTTACTTTGCCCTCTATGCTTAGAGAGTGAAGAAAACGAATTACATTTTGTTTTGTGTTGTCCTGTATTCAAAGATATTCGCCAGAGAATAATTCCTCAGAAATACCACCGACAACCTTGCATGTTTAGATTGAATGTCCTCATGAGTTCAAACAAATATGGTGACATTAAAAACCTGTGTGTGTATTTACATAAAGCATTTAGGTTAAGAGAAGTGCTGACTTCGTAAATGAAAGTTTGTGCCTAATATATTTGCTTATAGTAGCTGTTTAGTTTGATGTTTCATGTACATTCAAATGGGCCAATGGCCTCTCTGAATAAACCATCTTGCATCTCTCTCTCTCTCTCTCTCTCTCTCTCTCTCTCTCTCAAAAGCATAAAAAAGAACCTCTAATTTTAAATGTTCATATTAACCCTTTCACCACCAAAGTCGCATTTTAGCACCACAGTGATTTAGCACCTATGTCACTAAAAGCCATCAAATTGGGGTCTATTATCCAAATACCCCATTGTCTTAGTTTGGGGAAGTAAGGATAGACCTTATTTTAGATATGTCACAGAAGAATCCCCAATACTGCAGATGGATTTTATTCTCTAGCCAGGTAAATTAAATGGACATTTTTGGCTGAAATATGGCTGGCGGTGAAAGGGTTAATGACAATGCCATAGACCAAGTACGCGAGCACCGAGTCCTGAGAGTGATAATAGACGACGAGCTAAAATGGCAACTCCATATTGAAAAATGACACATAAACTTGCACACAGCCTATTCCTACTAAAAAAAACTTACACCCTTCATAGACATAGACATACACACAATGTTTTTTCATGCCCACTGTCTCTCCCACATTAATTACACATCTGTAGTCTGGGACTCTGCTGCAAATTGTCATCTATTATAACTCAATTCTATGTACAAAAGGGCAGCTAAAATAATTCTTCAGTACATCAGAAAAACAAGCCCAGTTAAACATACTTCCATTGCAATCACAGCATAGCTATAATAAAGCCATTCTCATGTATAAAGTACACTATGACTTAGTTCCACAATACCTGAAAAATCTACTTACACAAGCCTCACATCGCTATGGTTCAAGTAACTATATTCTACCACACACAAGAATAGATAAATTCAAATCAAGTTTTACTTTTTCAGGTTCCTCCATATGGAATTCCCTTCCGTCCGACATTAAATTATGCTCCTCTATCTCAACCTTCAAAACGAGTCTTCGAGAGACACTAACATTCGACCCTCCATAATTTCATTTTTTCCTTGGTCATATCTCCTGATGCACTATTTTGCTTATGACAATGTCAGTATGTATTCACATTATTTTATTTGTTTAGTATTCTCCTACAATGTGCCTGATATATGCTAAAATTAAAGTTTAAATTTGTCCTCAATGTTATTACCAATTTTTACCAGTTTCATACACTACGCTGCATTTGTTTGCCCTGTTCTAAAATGTACATTTCTTTTATACATGCTTCAACATATCTGTGTGCGTATGTGCATGTATGCCTGCTTGTGCGTGCGTGTGCGTGCATGCGTGATGGTCTCTCCCTCTTTGATTTGTGTATTTTATAATAATCACTTTATAATTATTAGGATCTTCCCAATTATGTAACGTCTTGTTAGTTTTTTCCCATAAAACTTTATTTTTTATGCTTTCATCATTATGTAGGACAGTATTTGTTTTACTCTAATGCTCGCTCTTTCTTCCCCCCCCCCCCCCCCACCCCCACCCCCACTTGTTAGTTATTTGTCTATATTATTTTGCTGTAATTTTGTTTACTTTGATGTCTTGTATCATTATGCATATTCACTGTACAGTATTTAATAATTATCTTATAATTAGTCTTGTTTCCATATCTAGGACAGATTGTAAGAATACACCTGGCCTAAAATCTCAATCCTTGCGTAATAAAGTTTTTAAGTGTCAAGTGTCAAGTGTCAAGAGTCAAGTGTCTCTCTCTCTCTCTCTCCACTCATGCTTAATAATTGGCATGCGCCAGATTGCCGCATTACAAGGTATAAACATGCGTCATTTTGAAAAATGACGCGCGAATGGCGCGGGCGCACACACAATCTGATGCTCTGGTGAGTAAGTAAATGAGTGACAGGATGAGAGAGTGAGCGAGTGAGGAAGCAAGCGATTAGGTTTGAGTGAGTGAAAGAGAAAGAGTGAATGTGTATCTGTCTATATATCTGTGCAGCTATCTATCTGATGCACAGAGGGAAAGGATGGACAAACACTGACCTTAAACTGGACAGGGTGAAGAGTATTGCCCAGGTTTCCTGTGGACAGCAACAAGAATCCAGAACTGGCCTGAAATCAAATACAAACAAGATCAATAAACATAAGTGGTCTATGGCTCCCGCCCACCTGCGTACGCATCTCGACCCTTCCAACGAAAGTGTCGCCATCTTAGTCAGATTTGTGTGTAAACAGGATGGAAGTTCAGTTTAACATCGCGTATCGGCTTTCGCCATGTACGACGGGCTGAACCAACCACGGTATAAACAAAAATTTATGTTCCTGAATCACTGTCTTAGCCAAATTCAAAAGGCCGAGAAGCGATCAGAATTTAAACGTGTAAACAGCATCGATCGGGCATTTTTTTCAAACAAAGTTACTGACTAAGATGGCGGTCTCCCATACTATGGAGCGCTCCTTGTGGCCGGATATGATGACACGTGGGTACAAGCCATAAAAACAAGCAAATAAGAAAATTGTAAGAGATTATGTTAACAAACATGGTGACACAGCTTTTCTGTTAAAAGACAAACTGCTACAACAATGCAGCAGAAAATTTAATTTGAGCAGAGCCATTCTGTTAATGAATTGATAATGATGATACAGAGGGTTTATTAGTGTTTTCATATTTGCTTCATACAGAAATGCAATCTATTTTACAGACAGAATATATGCTGAAAACAATCATTTTCATCAAGATGTAGATAAAACAAAACAAAAAAACACCCTAAGGGAAAGTAACAAGGAGTCACATGTTTCCTACTTTCAAGTTTTTCATACCATTTATTGACTTAACTATCTTTTCTCCTTTGGGGATACCGGGGGGGGAGGGCTGTCGTACAAATAGTTCCCCCACCTTCTGAAAGTTCTAAGCTGGTAACTTCCTCTTCTGCCTTTTCCCTTTGCTTTTTTATATCTAGTATCTTTCTGACTTATTGGCTCATTCTCCTGCCTTTTTTTCTCTCCCAAAAATCTTCCAAATAATTTTCACCTTTCAGCTCCTCCAAAATTGATATGTGTCGGCTGAATGCAGCGGGGAGACCAATGAAAACTGAAAACTGGACATGTACATATCTCATCCAGTGTGGCATGGGAACACAGAAGAAGAACCATTGTTTTACTTATGTCCTAAAACCTATAATACTGTAATGATGCAATATTACTGACCAGCCAGAAATACCACTTGGTGTCCAGACTGAGGGATTTGAGTGCCTTCAGCGTCTTCTTCTCTGGTGAAATCTGAAAGGGCAATGTGATATAACTTTTTAAAAAGTACACTCTGTATCTGGTCCATTTGAAATCAATGCCATGGATGCTTACTTGGGCATGTGCATGTGCACATGTTCACACACACATAAATGTACACAACTGACACACACATGCATATACACAAACACACATACACAGAGTGACACATACACACACACACACACACACACACACACACACACACACACACACACAGCATGAAGGAACACAAATACTTAGAAATGCAGAGCATGCACAAATTCACACACACACAGAGGCAGACACACAATTACAAATGCATGCAGAGCAGATGCATACACATGTGCATATGCAGACCTACCCACCTGATATTGCTAAGCTTCTTTGAAAAACATACAGATAACATGTAGACCAATTATGAAGATGAGGGAGGGGGGCAGGGGGGGGGGGGGGGAAGAAAAGATGGGAAGGTAGGGGTGGGGAGGGGGGGAGAAGAAAGAAGAGGAGAGAAGGTAAAAAAGAAGGGAGAGAATGGTTGACCTACCTGATATTGCTAGGCTTCCTTGACAAACATGCAGACAATACATAGACCAATTAAAAAGGGAGAGAAAAGAGGGGAAGGCGCAAGGGACAGGAAGGAGGGTGGGGTGGGAGGGGTTGACCTACTTACCTGGTATTGCTCAATGCCCTTCACAGTGATATAGACCACTTCGTTGATCCCTGTCCACACAAACCCCAGCAGGTCCGCCTTGGCCTGCACACCAACACAGCGAGAGCCATAACATATTCCAAATCGTCACCACACAGTTAGCCACACAGTCAGCACAAACAAACTTCCTACAGTAAATCACACCAACACGGCGAGAGCCATAACATATTCCAAATCGTCACCACACAGTTAGCCACACAGTCAGCACAAACAAACTTCCTACAGTAAATCACACCAACACGGCGAGAGCCATAACATATTCCAAATCGTCACCACACAGTTAGCCACACAGTCAGCACAAACAAACTTCCTACAGTAAATCACACCAACACGGCGAGAGCCATAACATATCATTCCAAATCGTCACCACACAGTAAGCCACACAGTCAGCACAAACAAACTTCCTACAGTAAATCACACCAACACGGCGAGAGCCATAACATATCATTCCAAATCGTCACCACACAGTAAGCCACACAGTCAGCACAAACAAACTTCCTACAGTAAATCACACCAACACGGCGAGAGCCATAACATATCATTCCAATTCGTCACCACACAGTCAGCACAAACAAGCTTCCTACAGTAAATCAGATCTTACATCATTCCAAATGTTTATACATTTCTGATATAAAATCAGTATCATTTGCCGCTATAATTAATTATCAACAAGCACTAAACACCAAAACAAACACACAACTACAGCAAATCACTCTAATTATCATTATTATCTTACTAGCACAACACTGAGTACCGGTAACGCCTAGTAATGGTAACGCCAAGAACTGGGAACGCTGACAACAGCAAATTTCAAGCGATTCGGTTAAGAAACAGCGGAGTTATAAGGCCCCGTTACCCGTTGGCGCTGCTCTGAGAGTGACACGCTATCCCGATTCTCTTCAATTTTGCTGGCAGGCTTTGCCCCGGCCACAGCAAGCCTGACAGCAAATTTGAAGCGATTCGGTTTAGAAACGGCGGAGTTATAAGGCCCCGTTTCCCGTTGGCACTGCTCTGAGTGACGCGCTCTCCCTAGTAACGGTAACGCCTAGTAACGGTAACGCCAAGTACTGGTAATGCTGATGTACAGCAAATTTGAAGCGATTCGGTTAAGAAACGACGGAGTTATAAGGCCCCGTTTCCCCTTGGCGCTGCTCTGAGAGTGACGCACTCTCCCGATTCTCTTCAAATTTGCTGCCAGGCTTTGCCCCGACCACAGCAAATTTGAAGCGATTCGGTCGAAAAACGGAGGAGTTATAAGGTCTGTTTTGTGTTTCAGACAGACACACACAGAGAGAGAGACACACACACACTTGCCTTTTTATTATATGATTATTGTTAATTAACATACTGTCACACCAAACTTGATCAATTTTCACTCCATATCACCAATTAATGAATACACCCAAAGTGGTCATTCCTCATAAACAATCATCTCAGATAATCAACATAAAATGAGTCTTTCAAACAAACAGTGCTGTCGCTGACACAGACCTGGGTACCCCAAAAAATTGATGTAGTAAAATTTGGTGTCAAAATAGTAAGATGTCAAAAAAAAAGAGTAAAAAAATGGGTCAAAGACGCGGGCGCGCCGACAATTTGAAGCTCTGCACACACACAAACTATTAGAGAGAGAGAGAGAGAGAGAGAGAGAGAGAGAGAGAGAGAGAGAGAGAGAGAGAGAGAGAGAGAGAGAGAGAGAGAGAGAGAGAGAGAGAGAGAGAGAGAGAGAGAAACAACAACAAAATATTAAAAAATTGAGTGCACCTACTTGCTGCAATTTCTGAATCTGGAAACAGTTGGGGTATTGCCTTTGACAAACGGTCGGCGACAGCAAGAGGAATGATCTGAGTCACTGTTGCTTCAGCTTTGTTCATTTTTTGTATTCTTCTTTAAACTTCTGGGAATAAACTTTCTTTGTTGTCACTTTGCACTGCATTATCTTCATCGTCGGTTTCGTGTAGTTTTCTTTTCCTCGCCATTGTTCACCACTAATGAACAATCTCACCATGCGCACTTAGACTCAAACGTGAAAAGGGCGCACTCCCGCCACTATCAAAATACAGAAATCTTTGTTTTGTCTTAATACCGCAAAAAAGTACAAAAATCTGACAATTTGATCTTTTTCCCACAATATCGTGAACATTTCAGAAGCTGGCGCACAATCGTACAAAGGGGTCAAAAAAACGTAAATTTTACGCCAGAATCATACAAGTACCCAGGTCTGCTGACATGTACACTAAAATGCACAAGCCATAGCACATGGACAAAAAGGCAAATCTATTAACGAAAGTAATGAGAACAAAAAAGCAAACTTACTTTACATTGATGTGTATATTCCTGCTGCTCAGATGTCATGTCTTCTCGAAAGTTGACATAATCCTGGAGACAATACACATGCAAAGTCATCAAAAACGGCTTGTCTTACACAACACAGTAGTAATATATTTAATGCAAATCTCATAGACATGAAAATACTAACCATCATTATGATACATGTCTTTTATTTTCATAGCAGTATCCTCGCTTTTCCCAGATACTCATCTAAAACTGTTAGTAACATTTTGAATATCCCTGCCAATAACAACATAACATGTAGTATTTATACGGCGCTAAATCTTGACAGTAATCAAATCGAAGCACACACACATGTAACATTCGCAACGCATTCAAACAAAAACGCTATACATAGATGAACAGAAAAATAACACATAAACGTTTGACATCAATAGAATACAACAGAAATGGACCTAAAAGCAAGAGAGAGAGGAGAGAAAGAGAGAAAGAGTGAGCTTCATTGCCAAACAACTAACAACAAAGTTTTAAATTGAAAAAGAACAACACAACAAACATAATACCCATATCTGAGCAACTATCCTGATTGACTGCAAAATTTTAACAACATTCTCAGGAAGACAACTTAAATATCAATAAAAAATGTATAAACATTCATAAACAATTTTTTCTTTAACAGAAATGTTACTAACAGTAAGTGAGCCCTTTGCTTTGCTCAAATGGCTCAACATTACATGGGTTGAAAGTTAGTAATGCTGATACAATTTGATAGATACATAGATAAACCAACAAAAACAATAAAGATACCCACCACAGTAAAGATACCCACCACAGTCCTTGGCGTTCTCTGAATGGCCAGGATTCGTCTGTCGGGAGAAAACTTGATGGACACCACATCACCCTTGTCGTCCGTCCTGAAAACCCAACTTCTGTTTTGCACTTTCAGTTAAGCAGCAAAGTACACCAGTTACCGCCGCTATGATCTGTGCTGGTGACAAACATGATGATGACAACAATAACGGTTAAGTCGTCATTGTTATCATCATCATCATATTTGTCATCAACACAGATATAGGGGTTTGAACACAATTTTTTTTTTAATGCATTTGTAACACAATAGCAGCAACGCACACTTGATTTTGAGTACAAGCAAAATGCTAATGGTGAAGATAATG